>JAXDDX010000042.1:2977500-3087500 GCA_034670405.1 Hoplostethus atlanticus | reverse complement strand
GGGAGGAGGTGGTAGAAGAGGTGAAGTTGAGAAGGAGGAGAATCAGAGAGCTGGACCAGAATCTGACTGGACATGAAACAGAACGGGCCAGCATGGTGAGACTAACACTACTATTATTACTAGTACTACTACTACTACCACTAGATGTATCACTTCTCTGCATTGTACTGTTGCTTGTTTGTTTTTTATGTTGGCCATGTGTTGTTGTTTGTGTAGACCAGTGTCCTGCTGAGGAAGTACTGCCACCTGCTGGAGAAGATCAGCTTCCTTCAGCCCTCCGACGTTCACAGACTGATCCACACTGAAGCCATGGTAGAAAACCACTGACCTTTCACCTTTCACCTCTGACCCTTAACCCCTAACTCCACAGACTGATCCACACTGAAACCACGGAACTGTCACTGAACGTTTCATACACCACTCTATCTCTGTCTGTCTGTCTGTCTGTCTGTCTGTCCTAGATGATCAACCAAACTCTTCTAGCTAACCGTCGCAGCGTTGCCCGTCTGCTGCTGCGCCTCCTGGAGGAGAACTTGGAGAAGGAGTCACTCCTCCGACTCCGCTGGGAAGACTGCCTCAGCATCTGGAGGAGGAGCCGAGTTAACCAGGTTATAGACGGATTCAGGTATGTAGTTAACCAGGTTATAGTCAGGTTCAAGTAGGTAGTTAACCAGGTGTTAGACAGGGTCAGTTAGGTAGTTAACCAGGTTATAGTCAGGTTCAAGTAGGTAGTTAACCAGGTGTTAGACAGGGTCAGTTAGGTAGTTAACCAGGTTATAGTCAGGTTCAAGTAGGTAGTTAACCAGGTGTTAGACAGGGTCAGGTAGGTAGTTAACCAGGTCATAGTCAAGTTCAGGTAGGTAGATAACCAGGTTACTAGTTAACCAGGTCATAGCCAGGTCTGGTAATGACCAGGTTACTAGTTAACCAGGTCATAGCCAGGTCTGGTAACTCCCAAGATTATCTATTACCCCTGCTGAGGGGTCCAGACCCCCAGGTTGAAAACCACTTTGAGCAGCAGCATTACTAGTAGTAGTAGCAGTACTAGTTGTAGTAGTAATAGTAATAATGGTATTTATTTTGCTGTGAGTTGACCAGCTAGGCTGCCCAGAAACCCAATAGTAGAAGTAGTAGTGGTACTGGTAATAGCAGTACTAGTACTAGTAGCAGCAGTAGTAGTAGTAGTAATAGCAGTTGTAATAGTAGTGGTAGCAGTACTAGTAGTAGTAGTAGTAGTAGTCGTATTAGTAGTAGTAGTACTGGTAATAGCAGTATTAGTTGTAGTAGTGGTCATACTAGTACTAGTAGCAGCAGTAGTAGTAGTAGTAGTAGTAGTTGTTGTTGTATTAGTAGTAGCAGTAGTGGTAGTACTAGTAATAGTTAGTTATTAGTAGTAATAGTTATTATGTTTCAGGGAGTTAACCAGCAGTGAGGCGGTCCAGAAGCCTGGTCCGGTCCAGCAAACGATTCTGGAGATGAGAAGAACTCAGCAGGATCTGTCAGAACAACGCTGTTACATCATACAGCAACTCTGGTAATAGTAACCTACTAACTAGTACCTTCAACAACAGACTAACTGTATGGATCGTTCATATTTCCATTTGTATGAGTGAGCAGCCAGCAGGGGGTGCTGCAGCATGGCAGCAGACGTGACACAACTGTCATCATTTCCTCTCCTGGTTGATGAATGACCGGTCCGACCTCCAATGACTCGCTATGTCACATCCTGTCACTGTGTTGCAGCTCCCTGATCCCGCCCACCTGCTCCACAGCTCTGGTATCCGATTGGTACAACCACCTGACAGCTGTCAATCACAAGATTGGTAACTCTCATCAACTCTCTCTGTCTCTTGTCTATTACTCAGAGTGTAATCACCTCCTCAGACTGTGCGTGTGTCTATATGTGTGTGTGTGTGTGTGGGTGTGTGTGTGTGTGTGTGTTCAGACTGTCTTCACGTTGACTCCATGCGCCGGTTGCGTTGCTGCTATGAACAGACCTGGCAGAACTGTCTGGCTGAGGTGGAGCGCTGCAGGGTAACAGCACACACACACACACACACACACACACACACACACACACACACACGTCACAAGTCGACTCCAAGCTCCTGCTTGGGTCACCCTGTCACCCTGAGGAGGAACCTCACGTCACCCTGAGGAGGAACCTCACGTCACTCTGAGGAAAAACCTCACGTCACCCTGAGGAGGAACCTCACGTCACTCTGAGGAAAAACCTCATGTCACCCTGAGGAGAAACCTCACGTCACCCTGAGGAGGAACCTCATGTCACCATGAGGAGAAACCTCACGTCACCCTGAGGAGGAACCTCATGTCACCCTGAGGAAAAACCTCATGTCACCCTGAGGAGAAACCTCACGTCACCCTGAGGAGGAACCTCATGTCACCCTGAGGAAAAACCTCACGTCACTCTGAGGAGAAACCTCACTTCACCCTGCAGAGGAACCTCACATCACCCTGAGGAGGAACCTCACGTCACCCTGAGGAGGAACCTCACGTCACTCTGAGGAGGAGTGATCTCACTCTTTCGGACAAGTTGGATGGGACAGGCCTCCTTTCTCCAGGAGAGAATCCTGGTCTCGGGTCTGGAGGTGCTAGTCCCCATCCAAAACACTCCAATACACATTGGAGGTCACAGTCTGATGAAGCCAGAAGGACGACATCATCTGCAAACAGCAGAGATGCCACCAGGTGTTCATGAGGCCAAATAATTGGAAAAATTGTGTAGAAAGGTTTTCCCAGATTATTATGACCTTAATCTGATTAGGATGTTCTCCTCTTGACTTCTGCAGGTGGAGGAGGTGTTTTGAAATAACTGTGTTCTCCCGTCGCAGGAGGCGCTGTCAGCTCTGGAGCTGCCAGAGGAGGAGGTGCAAGACATCGTCAGCTCCCAGCTCCTGACTTTCATTGGACAATGCCAGAGCCAGTCTGAAGTCCGATTGGCTGCCTTAGATGTCAGTCAGACGACCTTGCCAAGACTCTCTCTCTGTATCTGTCTATATCTCCATTTCTCTCTATCTCTATCTCTCTCTTCTATCTATATCTCTATAACTCTATATCTCCATCTGTACATCTCTATGTATATACAGCTGTATATATATCTATCTCTATATACATATATATATATCGGTATCTCTATATATCTCTCTATCTCTATCTGTACATCTATATGTATATATCTCTATAACTCTATATCTCTATCTGTAGATCTCTGTATCTCTTTATGTATATATATCTCTCTTTACACTATCTCTAAACAGGAGTGCTTTGATTCCCTGGCGCGCCATGCACTCGGCCTCTGTAGGAGTGTGTTTGTTTTGTTGCGTGGGGCAGCGCTGTTATGGGAGACGCACCACCACACCATAGAGACAAGAGAGGAAGAACTACAGCATAACCTGGATGACCTCAGACACACACAGGAACAGGAAGTACAGGTAGATTAGACAGGAAACAGGAAACACTGAAATACTGTTTTTAGCAAAGCTCTTGTTTCTTTGGGTCAATGTGTATGTTGGTGGAAACAGTCAGGAGTCCAGCAGCCCACTCTGAACTCTGACCTCACCAGGGCCCCCACCAAGACACACACACTGCCCCTCTTATGCACACACACACACACACACTTAGGTAAAGACTACACATAATTTATATTACATTATACATACAATTTTCCCCTTTTTTTACTATATTTTTTTATAAAGTGCTCTTATTGTAAATATTGTGTTGTTTTTTATATAGAGCTCTTAAAAAACTGTGACATTGTAAATATTATGTTGGTTATTGTAAATAGTGTGAACCTGTTATTTTGCACATTTCTGCTGAGCATTGCCACTTTGCATTTCACTACACACCTCGTGTGTGTATGTGACAATTAAACTTCTTGAATCTTGTTATCCGTTTGGAGCCTCTTCTTTCTTCTTGAAAGCCCTAACCAGATCTACCCATGATGCTTTGCTGTTGTGTTGTTCAGAAGAGGAAGGTCCTTCTGGACATTCTGCTGGATGGACTTCGCCAGGAGAGCAGCGAGGAAGCCCTGAAGTCCTCTTTGGACAACACCATCCTCCACCTGGAGGAGATCAAAGAATGGTAGTGTAATGCTAATGCTAATGCTAATGCTAAAGGTAATAATGGGATCAGAGCAGATTCAGTGTCGTCAGTGTAACAGTAACTATACTGACGTCAGGTGGTAAATGTCAGATAACAGCAGTGATGCTGTTTAGATACCAGGTATCTAGGAGCTGCGTTTACAGGTAGTTATCATTCTGTGTGTGTGTGTGTGTGTGTGTGTGTGTGTGTGTGTGTGTGTGTGTAGTCAGTGGACCAGTGGTCACTGTGAGGTGTTGGACTGTTACCCAGCTCTTCTTCTGGAGGAGCTTCACAGCTACAGCAACAACCTCAGCAGATACTACCATGTCAACAACACCTACACCCTGGTAACCATAGCAACCCCCCCCCACCCACACACACACACACACACACACACACACACACACACACACACATTGGTTGTGCTGTATATAGTCTGTCTGATCTGTGGTGTGATGAAGCTCCTCTTCCTCCCCAGAGTCCAGAGGAACTGCACTCCCTGTACCCCTCCATCAACCTGGGTCAGTCAGTCTGTCTGTCTCTCTGTCAGCTAGTCTGTCACTCAGTCTGTCTTCCTGTCTGTCTGTCTGTCTGTCTGTCTTTCTGTATCTGTCTGTCTCTGTCTGTCTGTCTGTTTTGTCTCTCTGTCTCTCTGTCAGTCTGTCTGCCTGTCTGTCTGTCTTTCTGTATCTGTCTGTCTCTGCCAGTCTGTCTGTCTGTCTCTGTCTGTCTGTCTGTCTGTCAGTCAGTCAGTCTGTCTGTCTGTCTCTCTGTCAGTCAGTCAGTCAGTCTGTCTGTCTCTCTGTCAGCTAGTCTGTCAACCAGTCTGTCTGCCTGTCTGTCTGTCTGTCTGTCAGTCAGTCAGTCAGTCAGTCTGTCTGTCTCTCTGTCAGCTAGTCTGTCAACCAGTCTGTCTGCCTGTCTGTCTGTCTGTCTGTCTTTCTGTATCTGTCTGTCTCTGTCTGTCTGTCTGCCTGTTTTGTCTCTCTGTCAGTCAGTCTGCCAGTCTGTCTGTCTCTGTCTGTCTGTCAGTCAGTCAGTCAGTCAGTCAGTCAGTCAGTCTGTCTGTCTCTCTGTCTCTCTGTCAGTCAGTCTGCCAGTCTGTCTGTCTCTGTCTGTCTGTCTGTCTGTCTGTCTATCTCTCTGTCTGCCTCTGTCTGTCTGTCTGTCTGTCTGTCTGTGTCTGTCTGTCTCACTAGTATATTCACACAGTGCAATACAGATGTACAGTATTATCCTCTTGTGCTTCTAATCTGGAGGTTCTGTGTGTCCAGAGCTCATTGTGAAGGCCCAAATGAAGAAACAACAAGAGATTACAGAGAAACATCCAATCAGCTATCAAAAGAATTGGCTCACCGAGGTGAGACAGAAAAAACAGATCCCTGATTGGCAGACACTGATGTATGCTTCTGATTGGTTCAGCAAAATACAACTAGATTACATTACATTACATTACAGTCATTTAGCAGACGCTTTTATCCAAAGCGACTTACAATAAGGTCATTCAACATAGATAGAGAACTACTAGTCACCAGAAATGCACTTCTGATTTCTGGTGACTTCCTAAACAAGCAGCTAAGAGCAGAACCAGTACTGAGGTAGAAGATCAATAAGTTAGATGTCTACTTTTATTAAACACATGAGACACATAAGTAAATCAAATAAACAAGAGCTAAGAGGAAGGGTTAGGGTAGTGTTTCTAGAAGAGGAAGGGTCAGGGTAGTGTTTCTTGAAGAGGAAGGGTCAGGGTAGTGTTTCTAGAAGAGGAAGGGTCAGGGTAGTGTTTCTAGAAGAGGAAGGGTCAGGGTAGTGTTTCTTGAAGAGGAAGGGTCAGGGTAGTGTTTCTTGAAGAGGAAGGGTCAGGGTAGTGTCTCTTGAAGAGGAAGGGTCAGGGTAGTGTTTCTTGAAGAGGAAGGGTCAGGGTAGTGTTTCTAGAAGAGGAAGGGTCAGGGTAGTGTTTCTTGAAGAGGAAGGGTCAGGGTAGTGTTTCTTGAAGAGGAAGGGTCAGGGTAGTGTCTCTTGAAGAGGAAGGGTCAGGGTAGTGTTTCTTGAAGAGGAAGGGTCAGGGTAGTGTTTCTAGAAGAGGAAGGGTCAGGGTAGTGTTTCTTGAAGAGGAAGGCTCAGGGTAGTGTCTCTTGAGCCGTGACCGTGTAGATCGGCCGCAGGGACCTCTGAGCGACGGGGCAACCAGTCACCTCGAGGCAGCAGAGCGAAGTGGTCGGTGGGGGTGTAAGGCTTGACCATAGCCTGGAGGTAAGAAGGAGCTGTTCCTTTCACTGCCCTATAGGCTAGCACCAGGGTCTTGAACTGGATGAGCTGCTACAGGGAGCCAGTGTAGAGAACGGAGAAGGGTAGTTGTATGGGAGAACTTGGGGAGGTTGAACACCAGACGAGCTGCAGCTTTCTGAACAAGCTCCAGAGGTCTGATGGCAGACGCCGGGGAACCAGCAAGGAGGGAGTTGCAGTAGTCCAGGTGGGAGATGACAAGAGCCTGGATGAGCACCTGCGCTGCCTTGTCAGTGAGGAAGGGGAGAATCCTCCTGATGTTGTAGAGGAGGAATCTGCAGGAGCGTGTCACTGATGAGATGTTTTCCGAGAACGACAGTTGGTCGTCCAGGGTCACACCCAGATTCCTCACAGTCCGAGTTGACGTCACCACAGCATTATCAATGGTGATGGCCAGGTCTCGGTGCGGACAGCCCTTCCCCGGGAGGAACACCAGCTCAGTCTTGTCCAGGTTGAGCTTCAGGTGGTGCATCGACATCCACTCCGAGATGTCAGCCAGGCATGCAGCAATGCGTGCCTCCACTTGTGTGTCAGAGGGGGGAAATGACAGGATCAGCTGGGTGTCATCTGCATAGCAGTGGTAGGAAAAGTCATGGGAGTGGATAACAGAACCAAGAGATGTTGTGTAGAGGGAAAAAAGAAAAGGACCCAGAACCGAGCCTTGCGGGACCCCAGTAGTGAGCCTGCGTGGTTCTGACACAGACCCTCTCAGTGTCACCTGGTAGGAGTGATCCGTCAGGTAGGATGCAAACATGGAGAGTGCAGAGCCTGAGACACCCATCCCCTCAAGGGTGGAGAGGAGGATCTGGTGGTTCACCGTGTCAAACACTGCAGACAGGTCCAGGAGTATCAGGACAGAGGAGAGAGAGTTCACTCTAGCGACTCTGCCACTGCCAGGAGGGCAGTCTCGGTCGAGTGACCCACCTTGAACCAGGACTGGTGAGGTTGTTCTGGTGGAGGTACAAGGACAGTTGGTTGAAGACAGCACGTTCAAGTAGATATTCAACTAGATATATTAAAGACACCTTTTCAGTCACTGAAACCACTCTGCATCTTCTGTGTGTGTGTGTGTGTGTGTGTGTGTGTGTGTGTATATATTATTCCAGGCGGAGTCCTCTCTGGTGCATCTGTGTGACTCTGGCTGCCCAGTCACTTTTACATCCTGTAGGGGCGGAGCTTACAGTGGCCCCGCCTTCATTTGCCCAGCCCCTGAACCCATGGACAGCCTGGAGCAGGAAACCAAACTCACCCTGTTTCCTGTGGAGCTACTGACACACACACTGACCCGGTACCACAACACAACACGCCAATGGTTACCATGGTGATATGTACTGTCTGAAAAGCTTTCTCCAAAGGGGTGAACATGCATGAAAGATTGTGTCAGAGGGATGTGTGTGTGCGTGTGCGTGTGCGTGTGCGTGTGCGTGTGCGTGTGTGTATTTGTGTGTTCTCCAGGATGCGGGTGTTGTTTTTTGACCACCTGGAGCAGCGTTTCCATGACGTTCTGAGGTCCACCGCTGCCATGGTAGCAGACAGGAAGGAAGCACTCCGTTCAGAACAGGAACTACAACTACAGCTGCTGGATCCACAACACATCCAGACTCACATACACAACACCCGCACTGGTAACACACACACACACACTTGGGCTAACTTCGCCTGGTTCAGATGTTTGTATTCACCAGAATCCGTATACAAGGACTGACCTGGTTAACTGTGGCTGACACATTACTACTACTACCTGGTTAACATCAATATACTACCAAACCAGCTGTACCGTTTGACACAGACAGAAACACACAACAGATATGAGGTTGAGGTCATTTGAGATCAATGAAGGTCAGTGTGTGTGTGTGTGTGTGTGTGTGTGTGTGTGTGTGTGTGTGTGTGTGTGTGTGTGTAGCTGAGCTGGTGTCCCACAGGGAGCGTGTTGAAGGTCACTGTCAGGGTGTGTTGGATGTGTTGACCTCCTGCAGGTCGGATCTGCTGCAGCTCCAGGCATCCATCAGCAGGAAGAACCAGGAGTTCACCACCAGAGTCTCCAACATGGAGTACACCTTCCTCCACGCCAACACCACTCACCGGTAACAACCAGTTTAGTATAGACTAACTAAATCGTTTATTCCTAACTAAGTAGTTTGTCTGGAGGAGACTTTAGGAGTCTGTGGTTGATGATCATACAGAGGGTTTTCCCAAGGTTGCTGTTGACACAGATCCCATGGTAGTTATTGAGGTAGTTATCAGTCCTTGTTCCCGGAGCTGAGGACAGTTAAAGAGTTTTAATATAACTAATTGGAATTTGAGGTGAATTTTATCATTTCATTTAGGATGCCGTCAACACCACAGGCCTTCTTGGTTTTAAGTGATTTTATTTTGTCTGTCTGTCTGTCTGTCTGTCTGTCTGCCTCCCTGTTTGTCTCTTTCTCTCTCTGTCTCTCTCTCTGTCTCTCTCTCTGTCTGTCTGTCTCCCTGTTTGTCTCTGTCTCTGTCTGCCTATCTGTCTGTCTGTCTGTCTGTCTGTCCTCCAGTCTGCAGTCTCTGTGCTCCACCCTCCAGGACTGTCTAGATCAACATATTAAAGAGACCCAGTGCAGCCAGACGACCTTCAGACGCTCCGTTTCCTCCAGACTGGATGAGCTGAGACGCAGTACTACTGCAGTACTGCAGTCCTTCAGGTATTACTACAGTACTACTGCAGTACTACCGCAGTACTGCACTCCTTCAGGTACTACTACAATACTCTTCTCCTCTCCTCCTGCAGGTTGTTTAGTGAAGGAGGTAACTATGCTCCTCAGGAGGTGGAGGTTTTCCAGAGGAGATTGGAGAAGCAAACCAGACTGATTGATGTGACAGAGGAGTCCATCCAGACAGACATGGAGGCTGCAGAGTCCAGGAGCTTACAGCAGGTATGACCTTTCACCCCTGACCTGTAGCCTCTAACCCCTGACCTCTAACTCTCTCCTCTCCTCTCCTCTCCTCTTGTCCTCCAGGTGAAAGAGGTGGTCAGTCGTTTTGAGGAGAAGTTCTCCTTCCTGAAGGTGGAGCTGAAGTTCCTGGAGAAGATCCAGAAGATTCTGAGCAACACACAGCTTCACATCAAGACTGAGGTACCTGTCTGTCTGTCTGTCTGTCTGTCTGTCTGCTTCTCTGTCTTCAAAGTCAGATGTGAACATTTTCACATGCTGTCCTCCCTCCTGCTGTGTGTGAGACAGGCAGCCAGCAGTAACCAGCAGCAGAAAGCCATCAGTAGCAGAGTGGAAGAACTGAAGGGGATGATGGACACAGAGGTACCTAGTACTACAGTACTAACCCAGTACTACAGTACTAACCCAGTACTAGTATAATGAATGACTGAGTCTGTCATTATTTATTATTTAGCATCTTTAACTGCCCTCTGAAACTTGACAAGCTCAACATCAAGGAAGACTGAGAACCTGTCTGAGAGCCTGTCTGCCTGCCTGCCTGTCTGTCTTCCTGTCTGTCTGTAGGTGCCTCCAGAGGAGGTTTGTTCATTCCTGTCATCTCTCAGTGAGGAGCTCAGGATGCGCTGCCAATACCTGGACTGCTTCCTGGTACGTTACTTCCTGTGTAGCTGGACTACGTCCAGAGTACATAACCACCTGTAGGGGGAAGCAAATCACCGGCACAACTTATTAAGATTATTTTTTATTAGATAGCGATAGTAGAGAGAGACAGGAAGGGATGGTGTGCGAGAACCACACATCATATTATCACAGTATGTCACCACTCATGTTTGTGCATACCTGTGTGTGTGTGTGTGTGTGTGTGTGTAGGACCCCAGCCTAGCAGTTCCTGTTCCACAGCACCCCCTACAGGGCAGTTTTGCACTAGCAGCTCGTCCCAAATCCAGGAAGCAGGAAAGATTAGCCCCGCCCCCTGGCCTTCTACAGCCTTGCAGGATGGGTGTGGCCTTCTCTGATGACATTGCCATGGATGTGGTCAAAGCCCTAAACAAGTGAATACTAAAGCTAATATTACAATTAGTACTGCAATTAGTTAATACTACTCCTGTTAGTACTACTACTGCTAAAATGAATACTACTATTAGTACTGCTACAGTTAATACTACTGCCTGGAACTGGTTATCAAAACAAGTAAAACAAGTGTGTGTGTGTGTGTGTGTGTGTGTGTGTGTTTGTGTGTCAGATGGAGCACGATCCGGGATATTGCACCAGAGGCAGCAGAGAGGCAGCAAAGAGGAACATCAGCTTCTCCTGGTAACTAACTAACTAAACAACTATCAAATCACATTTATTTGTACAGCCCTTCATCACATTACAGTTCTAAGGCTTCACAGTGCCCAACGTATGAAACAATAAATGGTTCGTACACGACATCCCCCAGCCTTGGACAAGGAAAAACTCCCACAAAACCTTTTAGGAAAAAATTGGAAGAATATGTATGTATGTATGTATGTAAGTATGTAAGTAGAAGCACCTTGAAGTCACACCTGGCCTGAATTGGTAGCCAGTGTAATGAGGACAGGATGGGAGTTATATGGTTGAATTTCCTAGTTTTGGTCAGGATTCTGGCAGCAGCATTCTGGACCAGTTGTAGTTTTTTAGTGCGCCCAGTAGGTAAGCCCGAAAAAAGGACATTGCAATAATCAATGATGATACAAAGGCATGTACTAAAATTTCTGCGTCGAATCTTGGCAATATTGCGAAGATGATAAAACGCTGATTTAGTGATCTCCTTAATGTGCAACTCGAATGAGAGGGTAGGGTCGAATTTTACCCCGAGGTTTTTAACGTATGGGCTCTGGGAGATTACACAACTATCAAAGTTAAGAGTACTATTCTCTATGTCTAGCTGGTCCTACAATCAGCATCTCAGTTTTGTTGCCATTAAGAAGAAGGAAGTTTAGGGACATCCAACATTTGACCTCCGATAGGCAGGCCTCTAGTTTTTGGAATTGGGTATTATCGGTTGGTTTGACGGGTATGTAAATTTGAGTGTCATCGGCGTAACAGTGGAAGTTAATGCCAAATTTCTGAATGATGTCACCGAGTGGTAGCATATAGATAGAGAATAGCAGTGGTCCTAGGACAGAGCCTTGTGGCACACCAAAGTCCATATTGCAACACTCTGAGGTCATGTTGTAAGAGACGCGATGTGATCTATCAAGTAGATAAGACCTAAACCAGTTGTGTCGAAGGCTGCACTCAGGTCAAGTAGCAATAGTGCTGAGGTTGAGTTGGAGTCAATAGTTAACAGGAGATCACTGACTACTCTTGTGAGTGCAGTATCAGTGGAGTGGAAAGATCTGAAGCCAGATTGAAAGGGATCAAATAGGTTGTTTTTTGACAAAACATCAAAGTTGACGAGAAGGGTCCAGCTGCAGACCTCCACTCACATCACCCTACCTCCACTCTCATCACCCTAGTTCTGTGAGCCAATGGGGTTTGAGACCTCCACTCACAGTACCCTTCTGTGAGCCAATGGTGAGCCAATGGGGGTTGAGCATGAGTAGTGGGGTTGGTTGAGCATTAGTGGGGTTCCGTTGTATGAAGTACGTAAACGTTCACTTATTTCACCTTAGCAGTCCACCAAAATCTGTTTCTGAACAATTTTGAGGCGAGAAATAAGCCATCCAGTTGCTGAATCTTCACTCATATTAGATCTACAAGGCCTAATTTAAAAGTTTGTTCCGACTTTCGTAAGTCAACGGCACTACTGCACTGCCGGTTGCCACCGCTTTCATCTATCTATCTATCTATCGCACACATACACACAGTGATATATATTACAAATATTAAATTGATAATTGTCACTCCAGTTATGTAAAACCTATCAGATTAAAACATTACAGATTCCAGTGTAGCTGCAGGCGGTGATTGAAGGGGTCCAAGCACACCTTGAAAAAGAGAAAACATTCACAACACAGTAGGCAGGCTAATTATTTTATTGAACTATTTAAGAAGATTCAAGATTCAAGAAGTTTAATTGTCACATACACACACGAGGTGTGTAGTGAAATGCAAAGTGGCAATGCTTAGCAGAAATGTGCAAAATAACAGGTTCACACTATTTACAATAAAAAAATTAAAAAAAATAAACACAATATTTACAATGTCACAGTTTTTTAAGAGCTCTATATAAAAAACAACACAATATTTACAATAAGAGCACTTTATAAAAAAATATAGTAAAAAAAGGGAAAATTGTATGTATAATATAATATAAATTATAAATTATGTGTATTCTTTACCTAAGTGTGTGTGTGTGCATAAGAGGGGCAGTGTGTGTGTCTTGGTGGGGGCCCTGGTGAGGTCAGAGTTCACAGTCCTGATGGCCTGAGGAAAGAAACTCCGTCTCAGTCTCTCTGTTTTGGCAGCGTGACTGCGGAGGCGCTTGCCTGACCGCAGCAGCTGAAACAGTCCGTTGTTGGGGTGGTGAGGATCCTTCATGATCCTGCAGGCTCTGGTTCTGCACCTCCTGGTGTACAAGTCCTGCAGGGTGGGGAGTGTAGTTCCAATAGTGCGCTCAGCCGAACGCACTACTCTCTGCAGAGCCTTCCTGTCCTGAGCGGAGCTGCTGCCAAACCAGGCAGTGATGCTTCCTGTCAGGATGCTCTCCACAGCTCCAGAGTAGAAGGACTGAAGGATCCTCCGGGAGACTTTAAATTTCCTCAGTTGCCTGAGGTGGTAAAGGCGCTGCCTCGCCTTTCTCACCAGAGTGTCAGTGTGTGTGGACCATGTGAGATCTTCGGTGATGTGGACTCCCAGGTATTTATACCTGCTCACCCTCTCCACAGTATTCCCATTAATCCCCAGTGGTGAGTACGTCCTCTGTTGTTGTGTCCTCCTAAAGTCCACAATCAGCTCCTTAGTTTTGGTGACATTCAGGAGGAGGCTGTTGTCCTGGCACCAGAGTGACAGATCAGCAACTTCCTCCAGGTAGGCCTTCTCGTCGTTGTTGGAGATCAGGCCCACCACCACTGTGTCATCTGCAAACTTAATGATGGTGTTGGAGCTGAACCTGGCCACACAGTCATGTGTGTACAGGGAGTACAGTAGGGGGCTGAGGACGCAACCCTGGGGGGATCCTGTGTTCAGGGTGAGGGGGTTGGAGGTGTGTCTACCCACCCTGACCACCTGGGGCCTGGCGGTCAGGAAGTCCAGGATCCAGGCACACAGGGGGGTGTTCAGTCCCAGCTCCATCAACTTGCCAGCCAGTCTGGTGGGGACTATGGTATTGAAAGCTGATCTATAGATAGATAGATAGATAGATAGATAGATAGATGAAAGCGGTGGCAACCGGCAGTGCAGTAGTGCCGTTGACTTACGAAAGTCGGAACAAACTTTTAAATTAGGCCTTGTAGATGAGTGAAGATTCAGCAACTGGATAGCTTATTTCTCGCCTCAAAATTGTTCAGAAACAGATTTTGGTGGACTGCTAAGGTGAAATAAGTGAAAGTTTACGTACTTCATACAACGGAACCCTACTAATGCTCAACTAACCCCACTACTCATGCTCAACCCCCATTGGCTCACCATTGGCTCACAAAAGGGTACTGTGAGTGGAGGTCTCAAACCCCATTGGCTCACAGAACTAGGGTGATGAGAGTGGAGGTAGGGTGATGAGAGTGAAGGTAGGGTGATGAGAGTGGAGGTCTGCAGCTGGACCCTTTTGAAGTTGACTGGTTACAGTTCATTCAAGTATTTTGGAGAGGAACGGCAGATTTGAGATTGGTCTGTAGTTCTGAAGTACTTCACAATCAAGGTTTGTTTTTTTCAGTAATGGCTTGATCACGGCCGTTTTAAAGGCGGAGGGCACAGTGCCAGTGGAGAGCGACCGATTGATCATATAGAGAATGGAGGGTCCTAGGATAGGGAAAACTTCTTTAAGCAGTTTAGCAGGCAGAGGGTCAAGCATGCAGGTTGTGGGTTTAGCTAACTAACTAACTACCTAACTAACCAAACATCTATCTATCTATCTAGCTAACTAACTACCTAACCAACTAGCTAACTAACTAAACAACTACCTATCTAACTAGCTAGTTGACTGACTTAATGAATTCATGACTAAATGATAACTGACTGACTAGAGTAGCTGCCTCTGTTGTCATGTCACCTGAACTAGTGATTGATAGTTAATCGATTAATACCCTTTCCAGGCTCAGGCTCAGGTTGAAGATGTGCTGGTTGACTCCACACAGCTGGTCTGCACATGCCTTGAGGAGGCCTGGTTTGATACCATCAGGGCCTGCTGCCTCGCCTGCGTGGAGCCTCTTCTTGTGTTATGAGTTATGAGTACTAGTTCATAACGTTAGGATTATAACAGGAAGTTAATTTTATTGATTTATAATAATAAAAATAACAATATGCATTTTCTAGATTGTAAACTATTAAATAAAAGTTGACAATACAGTTGAAGCAAGATTTTTAAATATTTTGTTTTCCAAGGCTGCAGGATCACATCTGACCTCCATGTTGTAAGGCACCACTAGCCCCGCCTCCATCTGAGACCCGCCCTGCTTGTGCTGAGTGGCGGAAGGGCCCCGCCTCCTCATTTACATACAGCTTGGAAACTGAAACTGAAAATTACATTTGGAAAAGAGAATGGAAATAAGAGACAGTAATGCGCAAAAGAAATTTAACTTTTTCATTAATAGTTTCATTTTCAGTTACATTTCGTATCTTTCGTAGAGCTACAGTAAAAAATAAAGCATTCATCATTTAACCATTACAAACCGTTAGCTACAAGCTAGCACGTTAGCTTACAACAACAGACTGAAAGCTCCGCTCAAGCGTGTGTGTGTGTGTGTGTGTGTGTGTGTGTGTGTGTGTGTGTGTGTGTGTGTGTGTGTGTGTGTGTGTGTGTGTGTGTGTGTGTGTGTGTGTGTGTGTGTAGGTCAGAGGAGGACCACAGACAGCCCCTCCCCCCAGCCTCTCCGACACAAATCTACTGAGTCTGTTAGTGGACAGAGGTACACACACACACACACACACACACGTACAGATCACAAACACATGCAGACAGTGTACTGAATACCGTGTGTGTGTGTGTTAGTGTGAGGAGGGTGTGTAGGTCCACCAGGACTGATAGAAGGTTCCAGGTGTTTGGATCCAAACCAGAAGCAGAGCAGAACACACAGTGAGTCCTACTGCTGCTAAACCTGGCCTGGACTTCACTGGCCTGGCCTGGACTGGACTGCCTGGACTGGACTGGACTAGTCTGTACTCGACTGGACTGCTCTGGTCCTATTCATCTTCTGCATTGGAAAGTAGTTTTATAATACGTGTGTGTGTGTGTGTGTGCCAGGTCCTTCAGGTCCAGTGTGAACAGTGTGCTGTGGAAGACCAATGACGTCCTCCTGCTGGTTGCCGAGGTAACCAGACTTACTAGAACTAGTGGAGTGATGGTCCCCTAGAGGGAGCTGTGCACTGTGACCGTGGTTACCATGGAGACGTGGCTCACTGGTGGCCTGTAGTTGACATAAATACTAAAGTACAGCAGTAAGCTAGCTAGAGCAGAGAACAGAAATATACGCAGTATCCACGCTGGATACTGCAGTAATACTCAGTTTAAAAGGTGTTTCCTGGTCAGAGATCAGCCTGGTCATCACTCTAACTAGCATCAAAACATCATTATGGTGATATGTTTGTACGTACGTAAGGATAAAAAACATTGATAACTAGCTCCCTGGTTACCACAAAAGTTACCATAGCAACCAGCTGTTACTAACCTGATACTAAACCAGATCACCAGATAACTAGCTGTAGTCGGTTAGGACTTCTACAGGAAGGAGCGCCGAGGCATCGGCAGATTCCACTTCCTGTCTGAGAGTTTCGACCAGTATGCTGAGAGCCTGACCCAGAGGATGCTGGGATATCAGGAGCAGGCCAGCGAGTACCACAGCACCAGTATACAGGGTACACACACACACTGTCTGTCTGTCTGTCTCTCTACCTGTCGCTCTACCTGTCTGTCTGTCTCTCTCTACCTGTCTGTCTGTCTGTCTCTCTCTACCTGTCTCTCTATCTGTCTGTCTACCTGTCTCTCTACCTGCCTGTCTGTCTCTCTCTACCTGTCTGTCTACCTGTCTGTCTACCTGTCTCTCTGTCTGTCCTCTGTCAGAGTTTGTGGACCAGCTGTGTGTGTTGGAGGAGGTGGTGTGTTCGTTGGTGGGGGCTTTGTTCACTAACAATGGGCGGCAACGAGGGGCGGAGCTGATGGAGGAGGTGGGTGGAGTCAGACGGAGGCTGGAGGCGATACTGACGGCCAGTGAGGAGAAGAAGGTATCGATCCAAACAGCTAGATCCAATCAACTGTATTGATCCCCAATGGGAAACTGATTTGATCCAGCAGAGAGGATGGAGATAAAGATAGAAGAGATAGAAGAGATATAGTATAGATAGAACAGATATAGAATAGACAGAACAGATATAGAATAGATAGAACAGATAGAAGAGATATAGAAGTGATAGAACAGATATAGAACAGATAGAACAGATATAGAATAGATAGAACAGATATAGAATAGATAGAACAGATAGAAGAGATATAGAAGTGATAGAACAGATAGAACAGATATAGTATAGATAGAACAGATATAGAATAGATAGAACAGATATAGAATAGATAGAAGAGATATAGAAGTGATAGAACAGATATAGAACAGATAGAAGAGATATAGAAGTGATAGAACATATAGAATAGATAGAACAGATAGAAGAGATATAGAAGTGATAGAACAGATATAGAACAGATAGAACAGATATAGTATAGATAGAACAGATATAGAATAGATAGAACAGATAGAACAGATATAGAAGTGATAGAACAGATATAGAACAGATATAGTATAGATAGAACAGATATAGAATAGATAGAACAGATAGAAGAGATATAGAAGTGATAGAACAGATATAGAACAGATAGAAGAGATATAGAAGTGATAGAACAGATATAGAATAGATAGAACAGATAGAAGAGATATAGAAGTGATAGAACAGATAGAAGAGATATAGAAGTGATAGAACAGATATAGAATAGATAGAACAGATAGAAGAGATATAGAAGTGATAGAACAGATATAGAACAGATAGAAGAGATATAGAAGTGATAGAACAGATATAGAATAGATAGAAGATATAGAACAGATATAGATAGAACAGATAGAATAGATATAGAATAGATAGAAGAGATGATACAGATATAGAATAGATAGAAGATATAGAACAGATATAGATAGAACAGATAGAATAGATATAGAAGTGATAGAACAGATATAGTATATATAGAACAGATAGAAGAGATATAGAAGAGATAGAACAGATATAGAATAGATAGAAGAGATAATACAGATATAGAATAGATAGAACATATAGAATATATATAGAATAGATAGAACAGATATAGAAGAGATAGAACAGATAGAATAAATATAGAAGAGATGGAACAGATAGAATAGATATAGAACAGATAGAATAGATATAGAATAGATAGAACAGATATAGAATAGCTAGAACAGATAAAATAGATATAGAAAATAGAATAAATAGAACCGATATAGAATACATAGAACACATATAGAACAGATATAGAATACATAGAACAGATATAGAACAGGGGCCGTATTCACAAAACATCTTAAGGCTAAAAGTAGCTCCCGATATTTAGGAGAAACTTTAAAATAATGGGCGTGTCAGTCCTAATTTTAGGACTCCTAAATGTTTGGTCTAAGAGTATTTCACAAAAAGCACTAAAACCAGCTCCTAAATCTGTGAAGTTAGGGGTAGTCAAGAGGACTCCTAAGTCACTAAGACCAAATCACCAACAATCCTATGCTGGTGTCTGAGTGCCCAAGGACACTGAACACACTGAGGCAATAGGCGATAGAGCCTTGGGTGCTGAGCCTCCTGATAGATGAATTATAGATTACATGTTCATATAATCTGTGAGGTTCATTTATGTATAAATACATTTATGTCCATTTTATATAGGCTAAATACATTGAATGATAGAGAATAAAACATTGTGGTCTAGTGTAAAATAATTGTCCTAACGTCCTGTTACCTGTGGCGGTTGTTTGTCGCTTGACTTCTTCAACCTCTGCCCTTCCTGAGACTGAAAGAATACCAGCGCTTTTCACCGTCATCGGTGGTTCAGGACAGAAGTGGGAAAGCCGCATTTATTTGCAAGCATATATTTTCCCACGCTTCTTTTTTGGTTTTTGAAGTTATCCCAACTCCAAATTTCCCTTTAATAATGTCCTTCCTTTCATGCACAAGTTGAGCGAGAAGTAAAAGCTGTTCTTGCGTCCAGTTTGGTTTTGGTTTGCACAATGTAGCGTCACACGTCTTCCTGTCAGCCATGTTCTTCTGGTCTGATCAGTAAAAGGATGCTAATTGTTGACGAGATGCCAGACATGTCAGAGGCTGACGATCAGCTGAACATACTTGACTAGTCAGTAGCCTGTATTATTCTTGGTTTCATGTTGAATCAGTGACACTTAGCCTACACTTTTATTTTGAAATCTTTATTTGAATATGGCAACATGAACCTCCTTCTACAGTATTTATATGATGGAATCACTGACAGAGACCCATCCCCTCTCAGCCAATCACTGTGGGCATAGGAAGTAAGCTTGTGACATCATCCATAGCAACAGGGTCAACCCCGCCCCTTTCTCTTAGTTTAAGTTCTCTCCCCATTCCTGAGTAAAAGTTGGTCTCAGCAGCTTTGTGAATCGGTTTGAAGAGAAAACTCTTACTGCTGAAACTTTTACTGCTATTTGGGAGTCCTCTTAGTGGTAAGATGAAATGTTTTGTGAATACGACCCCTGATATAGAATACATAGAACAGATATAGAATACATAGAACAGATATAGAACAGATAGAACAGATATAGAACAGATAGAATGCATAAACAGAGATAGAACAGATATAGAATATGTAGAACAGGTATAGATCAGATATAGAATACATAGAACAGATGGCTGCAGGCTGGTCGGCCTCACAGGGAGCTGACTGCCACTGTTACGATTAGAACTTTCAATTAATTAAATATTGACGAATCCTTACAGTATTATTATTGTTAGTGTTATTGTTATTAATATATAGTCTATATCAGTGGTTCCCAACCCAGTCTTCAAGGACCCCCCCTGTCCTGCAGGTTTTAGCTCCAGCTCTACTCAGGCACACCTGAACCAATTAAGGTATCATGAAGCCTCTAATTGGTTCAGGTGTGCCTGAGTAGAGCTGGAGCTAAAACCTGCAGGACAGGGGACTTGAGGACTGGATTGAGAACCACTGGTCTGTATATATAGTGACCAATAAGAAACACTGCCGTACTGTATGTGTGTGTGTGTGTGTCAGAGGCTTCATGTCAGCCAGCTGAGGGTTGGTCTCAGTCAGCCGTCCTGTCAGGAGGAGCTGGAGGCTCTGAGGAGGAGGGAGGAGGAGAGACAGCTGGAACTCCACAGCGCCATTGACAGATCGCACCAGGAATTGCAGGTAGGAACTCAGGTAGAAACTCAGGTAGGAACCCAGGTAGAAACTCAGGTAGGAACTCAGGTAGAAACTCAGGTAGGAGCTCAGGTAGAAACTCAGATAGAAACTCAGGTAGGAACTCAGTTAGGAGCTCAGGTAGAAACTCAGGTAGGAACTCAGGTAGGAACTCAGGTAGGAGCTCAGGTAGAAACTCAGGTAGGAACCCAGGTAGAAACTCAGGTAGGAACTCAGGTAGAAACTCAGGTAGGGACCCAGGTAGAAACTCAGGTAGGAACTCAGGTAGAAACTCAGGTAGGAAATCAGGTAGAAACTCAGGTAGGAACCCAGGTAGAAACTCAGGTAGAAACTCAGGTAGAAACTCAGGTAGGAGCTCAGGTAGAAACTCAGGTAGAAACTGCTGGTAGAAACCCAGGTAGAAACTCAGGTAGGAGCTCAGGTAGAAACTCAGTTAGGAGCTCAGGTAGAAACTCAGGTAGAAACTCAGGTAGGAACCCAGGTAGAAACTCAGGTAGGAACTCAGGTAGGAGCTCAGGTAGAAACTCAGGTAGGAGCTCAGGTAGAAACTCAGTTAGGAGCTCAGGTAGAAACTCAGGTAGGAGCTCAGGTAGAAACTCAGGTAGAAACTGCTGGTAGAAACCCAGGTAGAAACTCAGTTAGGAGCTCAGGTAGAAACTCAGGTAGGAGCTCAGGTAGAAACTCAGGTAGGAACTGCTGGTAAGACTCAGGTAGGAGCTCAGGTAGGCAGCTAGGGTCATCTTATGGTGATGAAGATATTCTCAGCTCTTTGGTGGATGTTTGTTTCATTGTCCTCAGAACTGTGTGTATGTCAGAGGGGAGGCGTTTGTGACATCACTGGCCTCTCTGACAGAGAGCCTCCTCTTTCAGCTGGACAACCTGCTGACACCTGGAGGTAACCTTTGACCTTTAACAATGCCCCTACCTTTGTCTAAGTACAGTCATCTAGTTATAGCTTCATTAGCATTATTGTTGCTATTGTTGACAGCTGATCATGTTTCCATAGAAACCGAGGCACCATCAGACCAGCCAGTTCCCCAAACTGAACACTGTCTGGTTACCATGGGGACGGGACAACAACCTTCCAAAAGCAGCAGGTAACCTTTGACCTCTATGGTGGTGCTGGTGATTGAGAGGTCAGAGCTAGACTCTCCTTTACCTTCTGGACCTGTAACACACTGACTGACTGTCTGTCTGTCTGTCTGTCTGTCTGACTGACTGACTGTGTGTGCATGCATCAGGATGTGGCCAGGGATCCCTCATCTGTCGCTCCCAACTGACGGCATGAAAACCACAACATTCTCTGGAACTGTGACGACAACAGCCTCCATCACCACAGCCAAGTGCACCCTGGGACATTTGGCTGTCATAGAGCAGAGAGATGCAGCCCTAAAGGTGCGCACACACACACACACACACACACACACACACACACACACACACACACACACACACACACACTTTATTCTAGTTTCTGTTCTATTCGGTCTCAGGTAAGTTAATCTAGTCTTCCTTCAATAGAAGGTCCCATATTCAGTCAGTGGCTCAGGATGAGGATAACGTTCTTTAGTTAAAGGTTTGATTAGTTAGATTGAGTGAGTCTCAGTGGTTAGCATGTGGCCTCACAACCAGAAGGTCCTGGTTTGCATGGTTTCCTCCTCCCGGCCTACTGCCCAGTGCATGCTGGGATAGGTTCCAGCCCCCATGTCCCTGAATAGGAATGAGTCCCTCCACTATTTATCATACAATAAAGGCAAAAATGTGCAGGCAAAACCTTTAAAAAAACCATCAAAATCCTTACACCTATATGACATCACACACATATCAAACATGTTTACACACACACCTTGGACTGGACACCATGACACTTCCCTCAATGGATACATGTTCATTAATAGTGTGTTTAACTGGGACACTTAAAGAGAGAGAGTGTGTGTGTGTGATTGTGTGTGTGTGTGTGTGTTTTAGCGGTATGAGGAGCTGTACAGGTCGGAGTTGTTGCGTTTGGACGGCGACAGAAACAGGCGACTGGCTGAACTACAGACCTGGAGAACACACTGGAACCTGCACACACAGTTTATTAATAAATGATCAGTTTATTAATGATCAGTTTATTTGAATGTGAATAGCAACGTTAGCAATCATAGTTTCTAGTATATTACAGACATAGAAGCGCTGTATGTATGGTAGCAGTCATGTAAACTAATAAATGAATCCAGAACTATTCTCTATTGTGACATCATTCAAACTCATTTGCATACAAGGGAACTATTTTCACAATAAAATAGTTTTTACTTCTGTTTATTAGAAAGTGCTCAATAAAGAACAGACTTGAGTTAGTAGAAAGTGATTTTCTGACTGTGATTTCTCTGGTGGTGTCCAGATCAGGAGACAACCTCTGACCTCTGACCTCGACCTCCATGCTTAGACAGGACCAGGTTGTCTGGTTGGTCCGTTGCCATAACTACCATGTCCTCCTTTCAGAGATGTTCCCAAATGTCCTGACCCAGACCAGAGGGATCATGGCAGAGCGTAGTGTCACCACGTCTAGCTCTTGACAGAAATCAAGAATCAAGACCACAAGGCTGGATCCAGACTAGATTGGTGGAGGCCAGGAATGGAGGTGGAGGTCTGGTGGAGGTCAGGACCAGATGGAGGTCTGGTGAAGGTCAGGACCAGATGGAGGTCTGGTGGAGGTCAGGACCAGATGGAGGTCTGGTGGTCAGGACTCTGTCTTCAGATGGGAGATCTTGTCAATGGACTGCAGCAGCTGGGAGACCAAACACAGAGTCTCTGCTTCACCCAGCAGCAGTCTGGAGAGACAGAGAGACAGGTAGACAGACAGACAGGTGAACAGGTGGGTTCTAACTGAACTGTTTTCCTTTAAAAGGTGCTACGTGTTGCATCATAACATCACTACTTCTACCTGGTGTAATGACTGTAAACCAGTGAGACCATGGTGGAGACGACTGGTAGCCTCTATCTCACCAGTGGTATTGTTACTAGTGTTTCTCCACATTAAGACTACATTTCCCAGAAGCCCTGTTGCTTCCTGCCCCCCCCCCTCCACGTCCCTCCCTGGCGTCTTTGTCTTTCCTGAAGAGGATCAACATGTTGAAGTGATTTCTTCATCTTCCTTTCTCTCCTTCCTCCATCTGCCGTCTCCAGAAACTCTTTATCTTTAGCTCCGTTAGCGCTGGAAGAACAGCGCCCTCTTCCTGTTTGGTGCCGTAAAGCAATCCAGCAGATTTCCCTCCAAATCGACCCGGTGGACACAAAGTAGAATGAGAGTAGAGGCTGGTAGAGGCTGGTAGAGGCTGGTAGAGGCTGGTAGAGGCTGGTAGAGGTGGAGTTCTACTGATGACTCTACAGTAATGATTATTTATTGATGATGACATTTCAAAGTGTTCTGTCATTTTCTTCTTACATTTTCTGGAATGCATCACATTGCATTGTAGTTATGGTTACTGGTTCTAGTTACTGGTTTAGTTGGTACTAACTGGATTGAGGACTGGGCGTGGCTGGCAGTCTTCTTCAGGTATTCGGAGGCCAGCTGAGCGTTGTGTCGCATCGTCATGACAACCTCTGACTCCACTGCCTTCAGATGCTCGTTCTCCAACCGGTAGGTTTCAACCTGACTCTGACACACACACACACACACACACACACACACACACACACACACACACACACACACAGATGAGCATCAAGCTGCAGCAGCATCCAGCAGCATCCTGTCTGATCCTCCATCTTTCTCACCTGGAGTTGCTGTAGCTCCAGTTTCAGTTTGGAGACGCTGCCCTCAGCCTTTAGCGCTCGCTTCTGATAGAGAGACAGACACAGTTGTTTGTATTAACAGTGGGTGATGCTGAGATAATGTAAAGTTGATAACCAAAACAACAACACATAGATTGAATGAAGGTTACTGAAGTTTTGAACAGACCAATAGACCACAACCAAGACAGTGACAACACCCCATTTATAAAAACTCAAGAGGATCATCGCCAAAAGGTG
This sequence comes from Hoplostethus atlanticus, assembly GCA_034670405.1. Lineage (NCBI taxonomy): Eukaryota > Metazoa > Chordata > Actinopteri > Trachichthyiformes > Trachichthyidae > Hoplostethus > Hoplostethus atlanticus. Next base: position 3,063,602 of record JAXDDX010000042.1, on the reverse strand, counting down.
ACACCTGTGCATCCCTGGTCCAGAGACTACAGACAGGTTTTCAGCTAATGTAGCCCCGCCCCCTCTGGCGGCCACCTTGGAGGTCCTCAGCTCTGTGAACAGCTGATTGTGTTTCTGTCTCAACAGAATTGAATCTTCATGGTTAATTTCTGTCTGTTTCTACTGAACTGATCATTTCATCACTGATACATCTGATTGATTTAGTGTTTAGATCATGTAGCTTGTTAGCTAGCTAACCATAGTATCTGGTCAGCTAACCATCACTGTCTTGTTGTTAACACATCTGGTTAGCACACTAGCTAACGTATCTAGTAGAAGCTAGCGTTAGCAGTGGCTAGTAGTCCCATGTTAACAGTAACTAGTTAGCTAGCTACCAGTTTGTTCAGGTTAACTAGCTGACTCTTCTCCAGCTCCAACTCAGAGTGTTTTGGAGTAGAGACTAGGGCTAAAGACAAGACAGTTTACTGAGTCACAGTAACCTACATTTGGAGACAAATCTACCTGATCACACTGATCACTTTTACTGAGAACGTTACTGGATGATCTACAGACACACCACAACAACCTGGTTCAGACAGTCAACTGGTTCTACTGACACATTACTAACTAACAGACTGATCCTGGGTCAGATGGTCAGGTGAACCTACGGTCATCAGGTGCAGGTTCTGCTCCACAGAGTGCACCATGCTCTCCAGGTCCTGCGCCTCCTTCTCCTCCTGATGCCTCCTCTGGACCAGCTCCTCTGACAGCTGGACCACCCTTGGGGAAGAGACACAGAGGCATGCTGGGTAAACACTGACTAACTGACTGTCCGGTCTCATTGGATGGTGGTGCTGTTGTCTGATTGGCCGATGCTGACCTGTGTTCGTTAGCGTCTGATTTCTTCTGCAGCTCCCTGATGGTTCTCCTCAAAAACACCATCTCCTCTTTTAGCTGGAACACACACACACACACACACACACACACACACACACACACACACACACACACACACACACACACACACACACACACACACACACACACACACACACACACACACACACACACACACACACACACACACACACAGTGCTGTGTGGTCGTCAATGGATTCGACTTAAAATTCATGATCAATTAATTTATTATCTTCTCCAGCATCACTGAACCTCGTGACCTGCTCATCGTCTTCAATGCATCAATCACCTTGTCATGCTCTAATCATGGGATCAGCTGAGAACAGCCAAATTATATGAACAATGATCAACCATGTTTGATATTTATGACTGTAAACCTGCATCCTCCTGATCGACTGGCAGGCTGATCGATAATATCAACCATGTTTGATATTTATGACTGTAAACCTGCACCCTCCTGATCGACTGGCAGGCTGATCGATAATATCAACCATGTTTGATATTTATGACTGTAAACCTGCACCCTCCTGATCGACTGGCAGGCTGATCGATAATATCAACCATGTCCTGCAGCGTGGCAGGACGCTGCCTGTCCGCATCACTGCTGTTTGATGAAATTGCTTTGAGTTCCTGTGAGACTAGAGGTCCTGACCTCTGACCCCCAACATCTAGTGGGACAGACACCCTGCATGCTAGTATCTCAGACACCCTGCATGCTAGTATCTCAGACACCCTGCATGCTAGTATCCCAGACACCCTGCATGCTAGTATCCCAGACACCCTGCATGCTAGTATCTCAGACACCCTGCATGCTAGTATCCCAGACACCCTGCATGCTAGTATCTCAGACACCCTGCATGCTAGTATCCCAGACACCCTGCATGCTAGTATCCCAGACACCCTGCATGCTAGTATCCCAGTGTGTGTGTGCGTTTACCTGCTGTACCTGACTACACCTGCTATTCCTCCTCCTGCAGGAGGTGACCGGCTCGGCCAAGGAGGTCTCGTCATCTCCCTCATAGTTCCCCCCTCCTCCTCCTCTTCCTCCTCCTCCTCTTCCTCTTTGGTTCAGCTCAGGCTTGGAGGAGAACCTGGTTTTATTCAGAGTCACTCTGTTAACCAGCAGGACGGTAACATGTAGTGAGTAATGTTATAGTAAGGTTAGTACTTCCCAGTACCCAGTAGTGTAACAGATTACTGTTTGAATTCAGTAATATTACAGTTACTGATCAATAAAATAAGTTGTTAGTTTTGTTATCAGACTGAAGCTGAATTATGTAACAACATCATATCCTGACTCAATGGTAGAGAAGTTACTTTCTCTGGGTGGAAGTAATCCCACTACTTTGATGAGAAATGGTAGAGAAGTTACTTTCTCTGGGTGGAAGTAATCCCACTACTTTGATGAGAAATGGTAGAGAAGTTACTTTCTCTGGGTGGAAGTAATCCCACTACAAGAACATCAGACATCAGCAGACATGACCTACTTTGTCTCCTCCTCCTCCTCCTCCTCCTCCTCCTCGGTGCAGATGGAGGAGGTGCTGTCTACAGCAGCAGATTGGCAGCTCCGCCCCCAGCCTTCATCCTCCTCCTCTTCCTCAGCCTACAGACAGAGACAGATCAGGAAGCAGTAGGACCCTTGGTAACTGTTTCCTGTCAACACAACCTGATTAAGACCATGAGGTCTGTTATCAATCTGTTATCAGTCTGTTATCAATCTGTTATCAGTCTGTTATCAGTCTGTTATCAGTCTGTTATCAATCTGTTATCAGTCTGTTATCAGTCTGTTATCAATCTGTTATCAGTCTTATCTGTTATCAGTCTGTTATCAATCTGTTATGTCTGTTATCAGTCTTATCAATCTGTTATCAGTCTGTTAGCAATCTGTTATCAGTCTGTTATCAATCTGTTATCAATCTGTTATCAGTCTGTTATCAGTCTGTTAACAACCTTATCAGTCTGCAGTCTATTATCAGTCTGTTATCAATCTGTTATCAGTCTGGTATCAAACTGCCAGAGTCTTTTTACATTAAAGTTAATGAGGAGAAAAGAACTGGCAGAACACATGACCTGAGCTGACCAATCATGATGAAGAGGAGGCGGGGTTTAGGCCAAAAACAACAAGGAGAAAGAAAATTGAGAAGTAAGGCTGTAAAGTTGGTAGATGATGTCAGCAATGATGTGATGCTACCTGCAGTGTCAGCCTGCTGAGGGAGGGGTCAGCGAAGAAACAGCTCCTGACCTCAGGGTCAGAGGTCAGGCTGTTAGGGTCAAGGTCAAACAACCTCTGACTGACCTTCAGACAGACAGACAGACGGATGGACAGAGAGACAGACAGGAGAGCATCATTAAATCTCCATCACAGCTCCAGTCCAGCAGGGTGGTTGGAATAATAATAATTATACATCATCATCATTATTTATTATCATCATCATCATTATTATTATTATTATTATTATTATTATCATCATTATTATTACTATTATTATCATTATTATCATCATTATTATTATTATTATTATTATCATCATCATCATAATCATTATTACTATTATTATCATTATTATTACTATTATTATCATCATTATTATCGTCATCATCATCATTATCATTATCATCATTATTATTATTATTGTCATCATTATCATTCCTTGATGTTCCACCCAGGCTGTCTACTGCAGCTGACACTAGCTAGTCCCTCCTCACCTTGCTGTCTGTCTGCTCTGGGTCCTGGTCCTGGTCCTGGTCCAGGTTCTTCCAGCGGAGGAACTCTCTGAAGGAAAATGGGTTCAACTCTTCTCCTTCTGCTTTGTCATCTGGTCAACAACCAGTACACATTCAGTAACTAGTCAATGTGATCACAGATAATCACCAATATCTGATGTCAACGGTCCTGCCACTGAACTTCCGGTTTAAATAAATAATAATAAATAATGACATAAATAATGTCTGGACCACCGACTCACCGTCTGTGACGAGTAGAGATTTAGCAGAGCTCTTCTGTTTAGACATGGTGCTGGTCAGACAGACAGGCAGAGAGACAGACAGATGGTCAGACAGACAAGCAGGCAGGCAGACAGACACCCACCCACCACTATGTGGGGGTCAGAGCAGACATAACGTGTTCTCCAGTTTCCCTCCAGTTCCTTCCCAGTTCTCCCATTAACTTCAGCCTGGCTCCGCTAGCGGGACAAACCCGGAAATACACCCGACACGTGATCGGTCGCTAACTTTTTATTGGCTGTGACGTACTGTGACGTAAGGGGATAACAAAGTACATTTCCAGATCCCGGTAAAAATCACACGTGTCTCAAATCAGCTACCAAGTTACCTCAAGTTAACCAGCGGTGAGTCCGGCAGCAGAACCACCTTTCTGCCCTTCACTAGGTTCAGTCTGACCAGGTTAGCGGTGGTTAGCACGGGTCGGTCCGGGTCATCCTGACCACAATGAATGAGCTAAGCGGACTGAGTGTGGGTCGCTGTGCTTCCTGGTCTGCTCGGGTATCTAGGCGACTTCCTGCTTTGGCCCCAAAATAATAAAACAATTGTTTTATTTATGGATGAGCATTTCCTGATCCAGCTGTGATTGACAGCTTATGGGCGGGGTCTGTGGTACCCGCTGCTGGTCGCTGTAGTTAGTTCAAGTTCAAGATCAATAAGTTTATTTGTCACATACACACACGGGGTGTGCAGTGAAATGTAAAAAGTGGCAATACTCAAAAGAAATGTGCAAAGGACAAAATAACAGGTTCACACTATTTACAATATTACAGTAAGATCGCTGGACTGGTTCCGGTTCCTCACCAGTCCCTTGGGTCCCGGTCTGCATGCTGCAGGCTGTGTGGAGAAACCGTCCCGTCTAACTCCGTTCAACAGGCTGGTAATGTCAGTGACGCTTCATGCAGGTCGAGGAGTGCAGATCTCCTCCTCCTGCTCCTCCTCCTGCTCCTCCTCCTGCTCCTCCTCCTGCTCCTCTGGTTGGTTCCCGCTCCTCCACCGTGTGTTGGTGGCAGAAGATTGTGTGAATAACAGGCGAACCGATTCTAGAAGTTGAGATGTGAAGTTTGGTGTGTTGGTGAAGGCCGTACTGATGCGTTAGAATTCACGTCCTCTTTACCAGGGGCCGATAAGCAAGGCAGCATGGACGCGTTCTCTGCTGCAGCACTAAACCCTCAGGTAGATGGAGGGTTGGTCACCCTGAGGGGAAGCTTTGAGTGAAGGAGACTTCTGTTGCACATGCATCCCATAATACTTTATTCATATTTTGACTCAATATGTTGTGGTGTTGTAACTGTTGGTGGTGTTATGTTTGATACTCATTGCTGTATCCTGTTACCATTTGCTGCTGCAACGACCGAGTTTCCCCACAGGGGGGCAGTAAAGTTTCATGTGATCCAACCTAATCTAATGGTAGTGTCTAATCCCTACAGCTGGAGGATGTCTAAAGAGATACCAAATGAGGGGGACCAGCCCCAGCCCTCCCGGTCCGCCTCCCAGTCCCAGCCCCAGTCCCAGCCCCAGTCCCAGCCCCAGTCCCAGCCCCAGTCCCAGCCCCAGTCCTCTTCCCAGTCCCAGTCCCAGTCGACCCAGTCCCTGTCCCGGACCCAGTCCCAGTCGACCCAGTCCCAATCCCAGGCTGGTTCCAGTTCGTCCAGTGGGCCGACCTCAGCCAGCCAGTCGTCCAGCGGCTCTGGGACCATGAGCAGCGTTGACACCATCCCAGTCACCCTGCCGTCGGTCCCTGAGGAGCCCGAGCCTCAGCCCTGGGGCCGCCTGCTGCCCATGGAGCGAGGCTTCAGGGCCCACGGTGAGTACCGACGGTCCAGACAGACTGAGGAGTACCAGTTTGTCACTTTGTCTGTTTGTTTATTTGTTTGTTGTTTGTTTGTTGTTTGTAGAGTGTGTGGAGGAGGAGTACATGTTTGGGCGGGACTCCAGCTGTCACTATGTGATTGACGACCCCGCCCTCAAGGCTTCTAAACGAATCAGAATCTACAGCAAGAAACACTTCAGGATATACAGAGTAAGACTACTGACGGGTTACTGACGGGTTACTGACCTGTTACTGACGGGTTACTGACCTGTTACTGACCTGTTACTGACGGGTTACTGACGGGTTACTGACCTGTTACTGACCTGTTACTGACCTGTTACTGACGGGTTACTGACGGGTTACTGACGGGTTACTGACCTGTTACTGACCTGTTACTGACGGGTTACTGACCTGTTACTGACCGGTTACTGACGGGTTACTGACCTGTTACTGACGGGTTACTGACGGGTTACTGACCTGTTACTGACCTGTTACTGACGGGTTACTGACCTGTTACTGACCGGTTACTGACGGGTTACTGACCTGTTACTGACCTGTTACTGACGGTTTACTGACCTGTTACTGACGGGTTACTGACCTGTTACTGACGGGTTACTGACGGGTTACTGACCTGTTACTGACCTGTTACTGACGGGTTACTGACCTGTTACTGACCTGTTACTGACCTGTTACTGACGGGTTACTGACCTGTTACTGACCTGTTACTGACCTGTTACTGACGGGTTACTGACCTGTTACTGACCTGTTACTGACCTGTTACTGACTGGTGACTGACTGGTGACTGACTGACTCTCACACATAGTCTATAGAGGATCAGAGTAATGTTGTGTGTCTCTCTCTCCTGTCTGTCTCTCTCCTGTCTTTCTCTCCTGTCTTTCTCTCCTGTCTCTCTCTCCTGTCTGTCTGTCTCTCCTGTATGTATCTCCTGTCTGTCTCTCCTGTCTGTCTCCTGTCTGTCTCTCATGTCTGTCTCTCCTGTCTTTCTCTCCTGTCTTTCTCTCCTGTCTGTATGTCTCTCCTGTCTGTCTCTCCTGTCTGTATGTCTCTCATGTCTGTCTCTCATGTCTGTCTCTCCTGTCTGTCTCTCTCTCCTGTCTGTCTCTCCTGTATGTCTCTCCTGTCTGTCTCTCTCCTGTCTGTCTCTCCTGTCTGTCTCTCTCCTGTCTGTCTCTCCTGTCTGTCTCTCTCCTGTCTGTCTCTCCTGTCTGTCTCTCCTGTCTGTCTCTCTCCTGTCTGTCTCTCCTGTCTGTCTCTCTCCTGTCTGTCTCTCTCCTGTCTGTCTCTCCTGTCTGTCTCTCTCCTGTCTGTCTCTCCTGTCTGTCTCTCTCCTGTCTGTCTCTCCTGTCTGTCTCTCTCCTGTCTCTCTCTCCTGTCTGTCTCTCCTGTCTTTCTCTCCTGTCTGTATGTATCTCCTGTCTGTCTCTCATGTCTGTCTCTCCTGTCTGTCTCTCATGTCTGTCTCTCCTGTCTTTCTTTCCTGTCTGTATGTCTCTCCTGTCTGTCTCTCTCCTGTCTGTCTCTCATGTGTCTCTCTCTCCTGTCTGTCTCTCCTGTCTGTATGTATCTCCTGTCTGTCTCTCATGTCTGTCTCTCCTGTCTTTCTCTCCTGTCTGTATGTCTCTCCTGTCTGTCTCTCTCTCCTGTCTGTATGTATCTCCTGTCTGTCTCTCCTGTCTGTCTCTCTCTCCTGTATGTCTCTCCTGTCTGTCTCTCTCTCCTGTCTGTCTCTCCTGTCTGTCTGTCTCTCCTGTATGTATCTCCTGTCTGTCTCTCCTGTCTGTCTGTCTCTCCTGTCTGTCTCTCATGTCTGTCTCTCCTGTCTGTATGTCTCTCCTGTCTGTCTCTCCTGTCTGTATGTCTCTCCTGTCTGTCTCTCTCTCCTGTCTGTCTCTCCTGTCTGTCTGTCTCTCCTGTCTGTATGTCTCTCCTGTATGTCTCTCTCCTGTCTGTCTCTCCTGTCTGTATGTCTCTCCTGTCTGTCTCTCTCCTGTCTGTCTCTCTCCTGTCTGTCTCTCCTGTCTTTCTCTCCTGTCTCTCTCTCCTGTCTGTCTCTCCTGTCTTTCTCTCCTGTCTGTATGTATCTCCTATCTGTCTCTCCTGTCTGTCTCTCTCCTGTCTTTCTCTCCTGTCTGTATGTATCTCCTGTCTGTCTCTCATGTCTGTCTCTCCTGTCTTTCTCTCCTGTCTGTATGTCTCTCCTGTCTGTCTCTCTCTCCTGTCTGTCTGTCTCTCCTGTCTGTCTGTCTCTCCTGTCTTTCTCTCCTGTCTGTATGTCTCTCCTGTCTGTCTCTCTCTCCTGTCTGTCTCTCCTGTCTGTATGTCTCTCCTGTCTGTCTCTCTCTCCTGTCTGTATCTCTCTCCTGTCTGTCTCTCCTGTCTGTCTGTCTCTCCTGTATGTATCTCCTGTCTGTCTCTCCTGTCTGTATGTCTCTCCTGTATGTCTCTCTTGTCTGTCTCTCCTGTCTGTCTCTCTCCTGTCTGTCTCTCCTGTCTGTCTCTCTCCTGTCTGTCTCTCCTGTCTGTCTCTCTCCTGTCTCTCTCTCCTGTCTGTCTCTCCTGTCTTTCTCTCCTGTCTGTATGTATCTCCTGTCTGTCTCTCATGTCTGTCTCTCCTGTCTGTCTCTCATGTCTGTCTCTCCTGTCTTTCTTTCCTGTCTGTATGTCTCTCCTGTCTGTCTCTCTCCTGTCTGTCTCTCATGTGTCTCTCTCTCCTGTCTGTCTCTCCTGTCTGTATGTATCTCCTGTCTGTCTCTCATGTCTGTCTCTCCTGTCTTTCTCTCCTGTCTGTATGTCTCTCCTGTCTGTCTCTCTCTCCTGTCTGTATGTATCTCCTGTCTGTCTCTCCTGTCTGTCTCTCTCTCCTGTATGTCTCTCCTGTCTGTCTCTCTCTCCTGTCTGTCTCTCCTGTCTGTCTGTCTCTCCTGTATGTATCTCCTGTCTGTCTCTCCTGTCTGTCTGTCTCTCCTGTCTGTCTCTCATGTCTGTCTCTCCTGTTTGTATGTCTCTCCTGTCTGTCTCTCCTGTCTGTATGTCTCTCCTGTCTGTCTCTCTCTCCTGTCTGTCTCTCCTGTCTGTCTGTCTCTCCTGTCTGTATGTCTCTCCTGTATGTCTCTCTCCTGTCTGTCTCTCCTGTCTGTATGTCTCTCCTGTCTGTCTCTCTCCTGTCTGTCTCTCCTGTCTTTCTCTCCTGTCTCTCTCTCCTGTCTGTCTCTCCTGTCTTTCTCTCCTGTCTGTATGTATCTCCTATCTGTCTCTCCTGTCTGTCTCTCTCCTGTCTTTCTCTCCTGTCTGTATGTATCTCCTGTCTGTCTCTCATGTCTGTCTCTCCTGTCTTTCTCTCCTGTCTGTATGTCTCTCCTGTCTGTCTCTCTCTCCTGTCTGTCTGTCTCTCCTGTCTGTCTGTCTCTCCTGTCTTTCTCTCCTGTCTGTATGTCTCTCCTGTCTGTCTCTCTCTCCTGTCTGTCTCTCCTGTCTGTATGTCTCTCCTGTCTGTCTCTCTCTCCTGTCTGTATCTCTCTCCTGTCTGTCTCTCCTGTCTGTCTGTCTCTCCTGTATGTATCTCCTGTCTGTCTCTCCTGTCTGTATGTCTCTCCTGTCTGTATGTCTCTCCTGTCTGTCTCTCCTGTCTGTATGTCTCTCCTGTATGTCTCTCTTGTCTGTCTCTCCTGTCTGTCTCTCTCCTGTCTGTCTCTCCTGTCTGTCTCTCTCCTGTCTGTCTCTCCTGTCTGTCTCTCTCCTGTCTGTCTCTCTCCGGTCTGTCTCTCCTGTCTGTCTCTCTCCTGTCTGTCTCTCCTGTCTGTCTCTTCTGTCTGTATGTCTCTCCTGTCTGTATGTATCTCCTATCTGTCTCTCATGTCTGTCTCTCTCCTGTCTGTCTCTCCTGTCTGTCTCTCTCCTGTCTGTCTCCTGTCTGTCTCTCTCCTGTCTGTCTCTCCTGTCTGTCTCTCTCCTGTCTGTCTCTCAGGAGGGTACTATAGTCTATGTAGAGGACCACAGTAACAACGGGACGTTTGTTGATGGGAAGTTGATTGGAAAAGGGAAGAAGCTTCCTCTGGTCAACACCGCCGTGCTGGCGCTGGCCGAGGAGCGCAACCGAGGTTAGTAGCGCCAGTACTAACTCAGTACTCAACCGGTAGTACCAGTACTAACTCAGTACTCAGTACCCATAATGCCTTGTGTTCTGGGGTGGTTTCATGTAGCTGGTTGGATCCTGTTCTCTCTCCTAACGAACCACCACAGTTCTCTTCTACCCATAATGCCTTGTGTTCTGGGTGGTTTCCTGTAGCCACCACAGTTCTCTTGTTAGAGGACTGAGATGTGTTCAGGGTCTTGTCGGTTATTTGGTGAAAGACAGTTCTCTCTCCACTAGCAGAATGTTCAATGTCATTGCAGATAATCCATTACAGACTCATCAAACCCAACACACAACATGTCTACCTGTCTGTCTCCCTGTCTGTCTCCCTGTCTGTCTCCCTGTCTGTAGTGTTTGTGTTCATAGACCTGATGACTGATGACCAGACCAGCTTCCCTAAAGAGTTCCAGGACAAATACCTGGTGACCAGGAGGATCGGCACGTAAGACTACTAGTATTAATAACTAGTAACCTGGAACTAGTAGAGACAGACAACTAGAACTAACTAGGTTACAGGTATTAACTAACTAGTACTACACTACTATAGACAGGCTGGCTAATTCTATCATTATGATAGAGTGTGTGTGTGTGTGTGTGTGTGTGTGTGTTGCAGAGGTGTGTGTGGGGAGGTGAAGCTGGCGTTTGAAAGGTCGACCTGCAAGAAATTTGCCGTCAAAATCATCAACAAGAAGAACTTCCAGTCAGAAGGGGTGAGTCATCTGTCAGTCATCCTGCCCCAGCTCTCTGATTGGCCGAGAGGTCGGCTCCAGTACCTTCTTCCTCCTTAGTCATGTGACTTGTGTGTCAGGTTAGCAACAACCAAATATTCAATGATGCTGCATTCACCGTCATATGAGAAAGACGGTAGATACGAGTTTCCTCCTGAAACTCCTTGGCCGGCACCCAATTCTTCCACTAGACTTGTGGGAGAAATGCTTCTGTCCAATGGCAGGGCAGGAACGGTGACCATGTGATGTGTTCTGTCCAATGACAGACGGCCAGCAGGAACGCAGAGAGAGAAATCCAGATCCTGCAGAAGATCGACCACGTGAGTAAAAACCAGAAGACGAAACCAGAGATGAAGGAAGACTGGAGACGCGTTTAACCTCCTCTCCTCCTCTTCTTCCTCTTCCTCTTCCTCCTCCAGCCCTGCCTCATTAAAACAGAGGATTTCTACCAGACCGATGACTGCTACTACATTATTCTTGAACTGTGAGTTAAACTGGTTGGTTAACCGTCTGTTACTCTAATTAACTCATTAACTTTATTGTAGTTAATGTGTTGGTGACTAGTTAACTAACTGACTAACCAAACACCATAATAACAGTTTAACATGCAGATGAATGTTAAACGAGAGGAAGTTAACTAGTTATAAATAAGATAGTTCTATTTCTATTCTATTGTTATATCATATGAATTATATTATGTATTTTATATTATACTATTTATTTTATATTTATTTATATTTTTTATATTATTTATTGTATATTATATTATATTATATTATGGTTTATCATCTTCCAATAGAATCAGGTGGAGATGATTCACTGTAAAAATATACTAATTAAAATCTGACAAAATGAGATCTGAAACTGTCTGTCTGTCTGTCTCTCTGTCTGTTTCTCTGTCTGTCTCTCTTTCTCTCTGTCTGTCTGTCTCTCTCTCTGTCTGTCTGTCTGTCTGTTTCTGTCCCTCTCTTTCTCTCTGTGTCTCTCTGTCTCTTTCTCTCTGTCTGTCTCTCTGTCTGTCTGTCTCTCTTTCTGTCTGTTTCTCTATCTGTCTGTCTGTCTGTCTACCAGGATGGTGGGAGGTGAATTGTTCCAGAGGGTGAAGTCTCAGCAGCAGTTGGACGAGTCGGTCACCAAACTGTATTTTTACCAGATGCTGAGAGCAGTAGAGGTGGGTGGGGCCAGGTGTGGGTGGGGCCAGGTGTGGGTGGGGCCAGGTGTGGGTGGGGCCAGGTGTGGGTGGGGCCAGAGCCATACACTCCCAGTTTCTACCATGTTGGCTACTTTGCTATAGTAACTGGTGCTTGTGGTGTCCATGTTACCATGGGGATGTTATGGAGGACACTGTTCCATATTTAGCCAACAACAACTTGGACCAACTGTCTCCATTTATATCCAAGATTATTGGCACCCTTAGCGATAGATAGATAAGATAGATAATGTTTAATATCTTCTGAAATAATGACAAATTGAAACAACGCTCAGTCTTCACACATTCATTTATCAGTTTACAACAGCTGAGGATCAAACAATAAGAATACAAATATCAAAGCGGCCATGATTACTGTCACCCTGCAGAACGAGTCCAGTCAGTTTAGTTGGAGGAAGTAGATTCAAGTAATTCAACTCACCTGAGGCAGGTTGCAGGAGCCCACATGGTATAAATTAACCAATGATCCATTTTAAAGTGATACAACAGTCTGTTCTGCTTCCCTGGTCGTCTGATGATGGTGGAGAGAAAAGAGTCTGAGGATGTCAGAGAAACTATTCTCACCAAACATCAGCGTTCAGGCTGTAAGGCATCTCTAGAGACCGTGGTGTTCCTGGTTCCAAGTTCACAATTGTTATTGCTCATGGAATTGTTTAGAAGCTCCCAGGACATGGTGGGAAGAGGAACACTGATCTCAGGTCATTGGAAGTTGGTGTGAGCCCTTCAAAAACACCTTGCATGACATCCAAAGACCTCCAGGCTGACCTGGAGACGTCTGGTAAAGGTTTCAGTCTGTACCATACGCCGGACACTGAACCAAGAAGGTCTTTGCGGTCAGAGGAAGACCTCACTGCTGAAAGAGACACACTAGAACCTGATTGATCTTTACCACCTGGACAAACCTGAATCCTTCTGGGAAAATGTTCTGTGGACCGATGAAACCAAACTAGAGCTCTTTGGCAAAGCAGTCAGTATTTTCTTTACAGACGATGGAATGAAGCTAGAAACCCTACCTACCTCAAATACGGTGGAGGCCCCATAATGCCGCGGGGCTGCTTTGCTGCCTCGGGTACTGGCATTATGAAATCAGAAGGTTAACAAGGCATTATGGAGAGAAATATGCTGCCCAGTGTCAGAAAACTGGGTGTCAATGGAAGGTCCTGGGTCCTCCAGCAGGACACCCAGAACACATCCAGAAGAACCAGGACTGGTTCAAGAGAAAACCTTGGCCTGTTCTGGAGTGGCCAGCCATGAGTCAGTGACCTCAGTCCCATTGAGAACCAATGGTGAGACCTGAAATGTTCAGTTGGTCAAAGGAATCCTTCAACTCAGCAGAAAGGAGCAGGAAGCTGATTGGTGGTTACAAGAAACATCTGGAAGCATCATCATTACCAAAGGCTGAATAGGACCAATTAGGGGTGGGCGGTATAACGGTTGAACCGGTATACCGGTAGAAATCCGTGCCAAGGTAGAGATTTGACTCTACCGGATGTACCGGTAGAAGGCTACTTTTAGGCTCTTTGAATGTAAAAATACTTTTTCACATTTACAAACGTAACACACAAAGCTAGCGAACTGCGCGCTGCCATTTAAAGATAATAAACTAGTTTGTGGAAAAAGACGATGTGGAAAAGTGAGTAGTGCAACGTAAACTTCGGACGTAAACAGACGCATGCTTTCTGAAGATGCATGGTGAAATGGAAGGCAGCGAGCATGATGCGGGAGCTCCCGTTCCCGATGCAAACAAAGAAGAAGAATGAGTTAGAAAGAAAGGTGCTTCGTCCATCATCTGGACCTGGTTTGGGTTTAAAAAGTCGGACCTTGAGCAGAAAACTATTATCTGCAAGCAATGTCGAGCAAGAGTTGTTGCCGGCGGTGGTAACACGAGCAATCTCTTTTATCACCTCAAAACAAAACATGTCCGCGAGTATGAAGAGAGTACTAGGATGCGCGCAGACACAAGCAGTCCCTCCGCAAGTCGTGCTAAACGAAAAACCACAACGCAGACGTCGCTAGCCGAGTCATTTTCCAGCAAGCGGTGGAAGGACATTCCACATCCCATAGCGGAGTACCGATGTAAGGACATGGTTCCTATACAAACAGGCTTAAGGCATTGATCAAAACACTGGATCCGAGGTATGTGATGCCAGGTCCAAAACACTTCAGCCAAACTGGAAAAAAGTTTGCATATAATGTGCTATTTATCTTTATAATTATTTTCTAGGCATGTTGCCTAACCTTTGAAGTTTTTGTTATATACAGTAGAAGTTATTTGAAGTATTGGAATACTTGAAATTTACATTTTTATGTTTATTGTTTTTGAAAATATTTCTTTGTATTGTTCAGAACCTATTTTGGAAAAAAGTTTGCATATAAGGTGCTATTTATATTTAATACAGTGCAGTTTTGCACAATAAAACATTCATAAACACTTAAGTTCAATGTCAATTTTGTCATAATATACAGATTACAGGATACTAATGGAAGAGCCCAGTAGAAACCTCATAGTTAACCCCCCGGGAATAAACTGTTACCATCCCAGAGTCTTGTACTGCTCCTAAAGCATTTTTTATTATTATTATAAGAAAAACAAATATACCGTGATATATACCATTACTGTCCAAAAATTCTAAATATACCGTGATATAAATTTTAGGCCACACCGCCCACCCCTAGGACCAATAATCATGATCATACTTTTCAAGTATGATCATATACACATAAAAGGTGTGTGTGTGTGTGTGTGTGTGTGTGTGTGTGTGTGTGTGTGTGTGTGTGTGTGTGTGTGTGTGTGTATATATATATATATAGTACCTCCACAGGAATGGAATCATCCACAGGGATTTAAAACCAGAGAACATTCTGCTGGCGTCACAGGAAGACGTCTGTCTGATCAAGGTACACAGACCTTCATTATCATCATCATCATCATCACAGCTCAAGGTAGGTGACTGTGTGTGTGTATGTATGTTAGGTAACAGATTTTAACCAGTCCCGGGTGCTGGAGGAGTCGGCGTTGATGCGGACGCTGTGCGGGACGCCGTCGTATCTCGCCCCGGAGGTCTTCACCAACGCCGTCACCACAGGATACGGTATCGCCGTGGACGCATGGAGCCTTGGAGTCCTCCTCTTTGTCTGGTTGGCTCGCTCGCCCATTATATCTGTCTCATTCTCTCTGTTATTGTATTCTCTTTACCTGTCTCTCTCTCTAGGCTCTAAATTAAAACACTAAAAGCCAATCAGATGTAGTGCCCCCTGCTGGTCAGATTGTCCACTGACAGGATGTGATGCAGATTGACATGGATTTGTTTTAAAGTGTTTCTGTCACTACTGTTAACCTGTCTGTCTGTCTCTACTGTTAACCTGTCTGTCTGTCTCTCCAGTCTGGGTGGTTATCCTCCATTCCATGAGAACTGGGGTCGTCTGTCCATCAGAGATCAGATCATCCAGGGAGAGTTCACCATGCTGCCAGAGAGATGGACTCGTGTTTCTGACCAGGGTACTGTAGTACTGTATACTACTGTACTGCATACTTCTGTAGTACTGTATACTACTGTAGCACTGTATACTACTGTAGTACTGCATAGTACTGTAGTATATTATACCATATCTGCTTTAGAGTCCACTCGGGCTCTGACCAGGGTAGGATACTAATATATACTACTGTACACTACATACTACACCCTACCAATAAATAGTAACTAGTATCTCCATACAGTAACTTGTATCTCCATACAGTAACTAGTATCTCCATACAGTATCTAGTATCTTCACTAGTATCTTCATACAGTAACTTGTTTTCCAGCAAAGGACGTGGTCCGGAGGTTGCTGGTGGTTGATCCCTCTAAGAGGATGACGATAGAAGAGGCTCTACAGCACCCGTGGTTACAGGTAATACTACTGTAGTATTTATATACAGTATAGTGGTTACAGTAATACTACTGTAGTATTTATCTATAGTATAGTGGTTACAGTAATACTACTGTAGTATTTATATATAGTATAGTGGTTACAGTAATACTACTGTAGTATTTATATATAGGCAGTAAGGCAGTACTAATGTTCCTGATTGAGAAGAACTAACTCAACTGAGGGAGTTGGTAGACTCAGACCTTTGACCCCATCTCCATACAGACCCCATATATACACCGATCAGCCATAACATTAAAACCACCTGCCTAATATTGTGTAGGTCCCCCTCATGTCACGAAAACAGCTCTGACCCGTTGAGGCATGGACTCCACAAGACCTCTGAAGGTGTCCTGTGGTATCTGGCACCAAGATGTTAGCAGCAGATCCTGTAAGTCCTGTAAGTTGTGAGGTGGGGCCTCCATGGATCGGACTTGTTTTTCCAGCACATCCCACAGATGCTCGATCGGATTGAGATCTGGGGAATTTGGAGGCCAAGTCAACACCTTGAACTCTTTATCATGTTCCTCAAACCATTCCTGAACAATGTTTGCAGTGTGGCGCATTATCCTGCTGAAAGAGGCCACTGCCATCAGGGAATACCGTTGCCATGAAGCGGTGTACTTGGTCTGCAACAATGTTTAGGTAGGTGGTACGTGTCAAAGTAACATCCACATGAATGCCAGGACCCAAGGTTTCCCAGAGAACATTGTCCAGAGCATCACACTGCCTCCGCCGGCTTGCTGTGATGCACTGTGTGTTCTGACACCTTTCTATCATAGCCAGCATTAACTTGTTCAGCAATTTGTGCTACAGTAGCTCTTCTGTGGGATCGGACCAGACGGGCTAGCCTTCGCTCCCCACGCGCATCAATGAGCCTTGGGCGCCCATGACCTTGTCGCCGGTTCACCGGTTGTCCTTCCTTGGACCACTTTTGGTCGGTACTAACCACTGCATACCGGGAACACCCCACAAGACCTGCCGTTTTGGAGATGCTCTGACCCAGTCGTCTTGTCAAAGTCTCTCAGATCCTTACGCTTGCCCATTTTTCCTGCTTCCAACACATCAACTTCAAGAACTGACTGTTGACTTGCTTCCCAGTATATCCCACCCCTTGACAGGTGCCATTGTAACAACATAATCAATGTTATTCACTTCACCTGTCAGTGGTTTTAATGTTGTGGCTGATCGGTGTATGTCTATTTGTATATAGAAGAGGCTGACAGTATTAACATTTTAATGTTAGTTGTTATTGTGTTTTAGGACCCTGTGATGTTGGACCAGGCACACAGAGTGATGTACCCCCCCGCTGCTGGTGACACCATGGTAACCACACTCAAAAATACATACACACACACATATACGTGCATATATACTTATACACATACACATATACAGTGCTGTGAAAGAGTATTTGCCCCCTTCCTGATTTCATCTATTATTCCATATACAGTATACATCTACAGATCTAAGTGAACAACACATAATGTTATATTTATTTCGTTTATTTAATGAAAAAGGCTTTCCAACACCCATCGCCCGTGTTGCACCTTTAGCTGCAATAGCTGCAACCAAACACTTCCTGTGGTTCATGGTCAGTCCTTCGCGTCTTCCATGCAGAACTGCTTTAACTCAGCATCTCAGGTGGGTCTGGACTTGGACGAGGCCTTTCCAGTCATTCTGATGTAGACCTGCTTGTGTTTTGGATCATTGTCTGGCTGCAAGACCCAACTGCAATGACCATACGTTCTCCTTTAGACTTCTGAACGAGCAGAATCCATGGTTCCTTCAATGATGGCAAGTCACCTTGGAAAGCAGCACAGCATCCTCAAACCATCACACTCTACTCTCCATCTACAATCTTACTCTCCATCTAGTCTTACTCTCCATATAGTCTTACTCTCCATCTAGTCTTACTCTCCATCTACAGTCATAGTCTCCATCTAGTCTTACTCTCCATCTAGTCTTACTCTCCATCTACAATCTTACTCTCCATCTAGTCTTACTCTCCATATAGTCTTACTCTCCATCTACAGTCATAGTCTCCATCTAGTCTTACTCTCCATCTAGTCTTACTCTCCATCTACAGTCTTACTCTTCATCAACCGTCTTACTCCATCTAGTCTTACTCTTCATCAACCGTCTTACTCTCCATCTAGTCTTACTCTCCATCTACAGTCTTACTCTCCATCTAGTCTTACTCTCTATCTAGTCTTACTCTCCATCTAGTCTTACTCTCCATCTAGTCTTACTCTTCATCAACCGTCTTACTCTCCATCTAGTCTTACTCTCCATCTACAGTCTTACTCTCCATCTAGTCTTACTCTCCATCTACAGTCATAGTCTCCATCTAGTCTTACTCTCCATCTAGTCTTACTCTTTATCAACCGTCTTACTCTCCATCTAGTCTTACTCTCCATCTACAGTCTTACTCTCCATCTAGTCTTACTCTTCATCAACCATCTTACTCTCCATCTACAGTCTTACTCTCCATCTACAGTCATAGTCTCCATCTAGTCTTACTCTCCATCTACAGTCAGTCTCCATCTAGTCTTATTCTCCATCTAGTCTTACTCTCCATCTAGTCTTACTCTCCATCTACAGTCTTACTCTCCATCTACAGTCAGTCTCCATCTAGTCTTATTCTCCATCTAGTCTTACTCTCCATCTAGTCTTACTCTCCATCTACAGTCTTACTCTCCATGTAGTCTTACTCTCCATCTACAGTCTTACTCTTCATCAACCGTCTTACTCTCCATCTAGTCTTACTCTTCATCAACCGTCTTACTCTCCATCTAGTCTTACTTTCCATTTACAGTCTTACTCTCCATCTAGTCTTACTCTCCATCTACAGTCTTACTCTTCATCAACCGTCTTACTCTCCATCTAGTCTTACTCTCCATCTACAGTCTTACTCTCCATCTACAGTCATAGTCTCCATCTAGTCTTACTCTCCATCTACAGTCTTACTCTCCATCTAGTCTTACTCTCCATCTACAGTCTTACTCTCCATCTAGTCTTACTCTTCATCAACCGTCTTACTCTCCATCTAGTCTTACTCTCCATTTACAGTCTTACTCTCCATCTAGTCTTACTCTCCATCTACAGTCTTACTCTTCATCAACCGTCTTACTCTCCATCTAGTCTTACTCTCCATCTACAGTCTTACTCTCCATGTAGTCTTACTCTCCATCTACAGTCTTACTCTCCATCTAGTCTTACTCTCCATCTAGTCTTACTCTCCATCTACAGTCTTACTCTCCATCTAGTCTTACTCTCCATCTACAGTCTTACTCTCCATCTAGTCTTACTCTCCATCTACAGTCTTACTCTCCATCTACAGTCTTACTCTCCATCTACAGTCTTACTCTCCATCTACAGTCATAGTCTCCATCTAGTCTTACTCTCCATCTACAGTCTTACTCTCCATCTAGTCTTACTCTCCATCTAGTCTTACTCTTCATCAACCGTCTTGCTCTCCATCTAGTCTTACTCTCCATCTACAGTCTTACTCTCCATCTACAGTCATAGTCTCCATCTAGTCTTACTCTCCATCTAGTCTTACTCTCCATCTACAGTCTTACTCTCCATCTAGTCTTACTCTTCATCAACCGGCTTACTCTCCATCTAGTCTTACTCTTCATCAACCGTCTTACTCTCCATCTAGTCTTACTCTCCATCTACAGTCTTACTCTCCATCTAGTCTTACTCTTCATCAACCGTCTTACTCTCCATCTACAGTCTTACTCTCCATCTACAGTCATAGTCTCCATCTAGTCTTACTCTCCATCTACAGTCTTACTCTCCATCTAGTCTTACTCTTCATCAACCGTCTTACTCTCCATCTACAGTCTTACTCTCCATCTAGTCTTACTCTCCATCTACAGTCAGTCTCCATCTAGTCTTATTCTCCATCTAGTCTTACTCTCCATCTAGTCTTACTCTTCATCAACCGTCTTACTCTCCATCTAGTCTTACTCTTCATCAACCGTCTTACTCTCCATCTAGTCTTACTCTCTATCTACAGTCTTACTCTCCATCTACAGTCATAGTCTCCATCTAGTCTTACTCTCCATCTAGTCTTACTCTTCATCTAGTCTTACTCTTCATCAACCGTCTTACTCTCCATCTAGTCTTACTCTTCATCAACCATCTTACTCTCCATCTAGTCTTACTCTCCATCTAGTCTTACTCTCCATCTACAGTCTTACTCTCCATCTAGTCTTACTCTTCATCAACCGTCTTACTCTCCATCTAGTCTTACTCTTCATCAACCGTCTTACTCTCCATCTAGTCTTACTCCATCTACAGTCTTACTCTTCATCAACCGTCTTACTCTCCATCTAGTCTTACTTTCCATCTACAGTCTTACTCCATCTACTCTTACTCTCCATCTACAGTCTTACTCTCCATCTAGTCTTACTCTCCATCTACAGTCTTACTCTCCATCTAGTCTTACTCTTCATCAACCGTCTTACTCTCCATCTAGTCTTACTCTCCATCTTGTCTTACTCTCCATCTAGTCTTACTCTCCATCGACAGTCTTACCCTCCATCTACAGTCATAGTCTCCATCTAGTCTTACTCTCCATCTACAGTCTTACTCTCCATCTAGTCTTACTCTTCATCAACCGTCTTACTTCCCATCTAGTCTTACTCTCCATCTAGTCTTACTCTCCATCTACAGTCTTACTCTCCATCTAGTCTTACTCTTCATCAACCGTCTTACTCTCCATCTACAGTCTTACTCTCCATCTAGTCTTACTCTCCTCTACAGTCATAGTCTCCATCTAGTCTTACTCTCCATCTAGTCTTACTCGCCATCTAGTCTTACTCTCCATCTACAGTCAGTCTCCATCTAGTCTTACTCTCCATATAGTCTTACTCTCCATCTACAGTCTTACTCTCCATCTATAGTCTTACTCTCCATCTAGTTTTACTCTCTATCTACAGTCTTACTCTCCATCTAGTCTTACTCTCCATCTACAGTCTTACTCTCCATCTAGTCTTACTCTCCATCTACAGTCTTACTCTCCATCTAGTCTTACTCTCCATCTACAGTCATAGTCTCCATCTAGTCTTACTCTCCATCTACAATCGTACGCCATGTTTAGACCGGACGTGGAAGCGCCCTGAAGCACCGCGATCACGCGAGCAGGAGCCTTGCTGTTTGCATTTCTCTGCGCCGATCACCAAACGATTCTGATCTCAGCTGCTTTTCAATGTAGTGGTTTGGTACGGTGGCCCTGAGAGCTCAACGCGCTGCAACTTAAAAAAACACATGCAAGTAGACAAAACACAAGCAAATTAAGAAAACATCAATTTGACAACACACAACACATTAAGACAACACATTACAGAAACGTGCTGCAATTACGCCAAACGACTGACGAGTGTTTCCAGAGGACACTTAAAAGTGATGAACACGTCTGGACAGTCAGTGGAGTTGGAAAATGAGCTAAAATGTAAGTGTTTTTGGTTTATTTTAACACTGTGATCGTATGATTCAGATATTATTGCAGATATCTGCTAGTGATGTTACGCTTGATACCGTAATTCAAAACTGTCCACCAACCCCAAATCCATTCCTGAAGCACTCCGTGGATGAGGCTTCAAACGTCATCGATGGCGTAATGATGTTAAAATGATACACGCCTCGATACGTTCTCGACACGTGCTTTGAGGCTTCGGTATCCATCTACATTCATACTCTCCATCTGCAGTCTTACTCTCCATCTAGTCGTACTCTCCATCTACAGTCTTACTCTCCATCAAGTCTTCCAGGAGTCTTTGTCTTTATATTTTAGTCTTTATCATCCAGGTGCCTCCTGTTCTTCAGTTCTGCAGTGGTTTCCTTGCTACAGTGTCTTTCTGATAGTGGAGTCATGAACCCTGACCTTAGCTGAGGAGAGAAGCCTGCAGTTCTGTGGACGCTCTGGGAGAGATTGTGGCAGGTCGGCCACTCCAGGGAAGATTCACTACTGTTCTCTAACCTGACCCTAACCTGACCTGACCTAACCTGACCCTCACTGTGGTTCGGTGGAGCCCCAGAGCCTTAGATGTTCCAGACTGATAGATAAACTTCAGGTAGCTGTATATGTAGCTGTATGTTAGCAGGGCTGCTCCATTAGCTGACTCTGATTATGCCTTTGATTGGGTTGATTTAAGGAGGGGCAAAAACCTTTGGGTTTTGATTACCTGGAACATCAAACAAATGAAAGAAGCAACAAACTATCAAACTCTTTAAATACAACTTGAACCCACAAAAGGTTTTGACCAAATTAAATGCAAAAATATGCAAAAATAATACAAGAATCTCTCTCTCTCAGCAGGAAGTCTCCAGGAGGAAGAGGAGCAGAGAGGAGGAAGAGGAGGAGCATCCTGCCAAGAGGAGCCAAGCCCCGCTCTCTACTCAGCCATAGAACAGGGGAGCCAATCACAGCAGCCAACTGCTGCTGAGGTCATGGTAGCCCCGCCCACACTCCTTTCATCATGATTGACTGTAAATGTTTTTTTACTGCTGATTAATAAACGCTCTATTTTTCATTGGTTTGTTCCATCAGCAACAATGTGTTATGTTATGTGATGATCTGCCACCGTGTCACAGACTGTGTCACACCATGGAGACAGACGTGTCACCATGGAGACAGATCATCATACTACTATAAGATTTAAAACCATCACATCAAACCACCATAAGTATTAAATATACTCAATACATTAGGACTGGACTGTGATGTCATGCTACTCTGCAACAAAAATGGCTGTGTGTGTATACACACTCTATATATATATATATATAGAGTGGCATGCAAATGTTTGGGCACCCCCAGTCAAAATTTCTGTTACTGTGAATAGCTAAGCGAGTAAAAGATTACCTGATTTGCAAAAGGCATAAAGTTAAAGATGACACATTTCTTTAATATTTTAAGCAAAATAACCTTTTTATTTCCATCTTTTACAGTTTCAAAATAACAAAAAATGAAAAGGGCCCGAAGCAAAAGTCCGGGCACCCTGCATGGTCAGTACTTAGTAACACCCCCTGTGACAAGTATCACAGCTTGTAGACGCTTTTTGTAACCAGCTAAGAGTCTTTCAATTCTTGTTTGGGGATTTTCGCCCATTCTTCCTTGCAAAAGGCTTCTAGTTCTGTGAGATTCTTGGCCCGTCTTGCATGCACTGCTCTTTGAGGTCTATCCACAGATTTTCAATGATGTTTAGGTCGGGGGACTGTGAGGGCCATGGCAAAACCTTCAGCTTGCGCCTCTTGAGGTAGTCCATTGTGGATTTTGATCTTCATCTTCAGCTTTTTAACACACTGTGATGTTTGCTTCCAGAATTTTCTGGAATTGAATTGAATCCATTCTTCCTTCTACCAGTGAAATGTTCCCTGTGCCACTGGCTGTAACACAAGCCCAAAGCATGATCGATCCACCCCCGTGCTTAACAGTTGGACAGGTGGTGTTTACCTTTGCTCATTACGGCCAGAAAGTTCTATTTTAACTTCATCAGTCCACAGGACTTGTTTCCAAAATGCATCAGGCTTGTTTAGATGTTTCTTTGCAAACTTGTGATGCTGAATTTTGTGGTGAGGACACAGGAAAGGTTTTCTTCTGATGACTCTTCCATGAAGGTCATATTTGTGCACTCCAGAGTCTGCTAAATCTTCCTGAAGGTCTTTAGCAGTCAAACGGGCTTTTGATTTGCCTTTCTAGCAATCCTACGAGCAGTTCTCTCAGAACGTTTTCTTGGTCTTCTTGACCTCCACCGTTCCTGCGAACTGCCATTTCTTAATTACATTACGAACTGAGGAAACGGCTACTTGAAAACGCTTTGCTATCTTCTTATAGCCTTCTCCTGCTTTGTGGCCATCAATTGTTTTAATTTTCAGAGTGTTAGCAGAGGAGGAGGAGCCCATGGCTGCTGATTGTTGGGACAAGGTTTGAGGAGTTAGAGTATTTATAAAGCTTTGAAAGGTCTGAGACCTTGGTAAAAGTATTCTGAGAGCTCAAGTCTCTTGGGGTACCCAAACTTTTGCATGGTGCTCCTTTCCTTTTTTTCACTCTAAAATTGTACAAAACAAAAATAATACACTAATCTTGCTTAAAATGTTGAAAAGAATGTTTCATCTTTAACTTTATACCTTTTGGAGATCGGTTCATCTTCCACTCACTTAACTATTCACAGTAACAGAAATTTAGACCAGGGGTGCCCAAACCTTTGCATGCCACCGTATATATATATGAAATACTATAGTATTGTATTGTGTGTGTGTGTGTGTGTATGTATATATATATATATATATATATAATACAATACTATAGTATTATATTATATATATATATATAGTATACTGTGGTGTAGCCTTCAAAACAATATGGTATTTAAACTAGCTAAATTAAATAAACAACATTTCATTAATAAACTTTATTTATTGATGACCATCAGACTAACAGATACACTGAACCACAACTGATCAGACCTGGTTATTGATTATTATGGCTTCTCCATGCAGAGTTGGGTTCCATGAGACGGTTCCAGTCTGGGGGGGCGGGTCTACTTCACAATGATCATTATTACTGTTATAGTCTTAATATCTGATTCTACCACAAAAACCCATTTCCAACTTGGCAAAATATACACGTCAATAACAAACCTTCCAATCAGTCCCTTAATCAGAAAACAGACGGCATTAATCAATCATAATTTCAGTCATGTGAAGGCTTGAGGGCTGATGGGTGAACCTCCGGCTGGTCTAGGAGCAGCAGTCAGGAGAGGATGGTGATTCAGCAGAAACACAAGAAACAGTTGAACATGAAACTAGATGAAGGAGAAGTAGACGTATTATCAGCCTCAGGAGGACGGCAGCACTGAGACGCTATCGACATGATCAGAGGATCAATCAATAACAGGAGAGACCTCACTGTCGGTGTCCAGTCAGCATTGGAGCTGGACTCAGATCAGATCCAGGCTGCATCTTCATCAGATGGTAGGACTATGTTGTTGTGTTTGGAAGGCGTCCAGTCCATGTGATCAACCCAGTACAAGTTGGATCATCTTGTTCTGAATGAGGACAGTTCATTTCAGCCTATCAGGTCTTTGTTTCTACCAGGCCACTGAACCATGTTGGTAAAGAGTTTGGTGTTGCTGTAGTTGATTCAGCATCAAGAAGGGTCTCAGAGCCTTCCTGCATGTTTCAAACACTCGACGAACAAATTCAGATCAACAAGATGATGAATCAGACTAAGTTCGTAGAAAGCTTTACCATCAAATCTGATCTGACCCACGTTTCGTCAATGAGGCCCAATGTGATTTCTCCGTTTAGAAAGTTTAGACATCAGGACTTAAAATGTGTTTTCTTTCAGTTCAATATAAATCCAGCCTGAGACGACCAATGAGGAGGAAGCAGCATCATCACAACCAATCAGAACGCCCGTTGCGTCCTGCTGCTCTAAACAGGTTTACTGATAAAACATTCCATCCAAACCACTGAGTTTCCTCCTCTAGCATCAGGATCACTCTAGGGGTTAGGGTTACGCTACTGTCTGTGACCTCTGACCTTTGACCTCCTGACTGCTAGTTTGTACCGTTAGACCAGAATCAGCTCACCAACTAGAATATAAAATGTCAGAATCGACAGTGAACTGGTTTCTCCGGTTCAGATATGTCAGATGTTTCTGTTGGATCCAGCCCTCTCCTGTATGACATCACACCTCAGCCCTGCTGTGATTGGCTGGCTGTGTGGGATGTCAGAGCTTGGCTTTGTTGCGGTCCCGGAGGGCATACAACACGGCGTGGGCGTGGTCAAACGACTCGCCAAGAGCTAATTGGACGCGACTCCTCCATCGTTGCAGGTGTGGGCGGTCCTCCAGGATGTCTCTACCGCCACCAAGAGGCTGGGAGGGGAACAGCAGGCAGAAACCTTCAGTCGACCGTAAAACAAGCTACAAACTACATGACCAATCGCCTAATTTATTAGCTGACTGGTTAACTGACTGACTCACTGGTTGACTGACTGACTGGTTAACTGACTGACTCACTGGTTGACTCACTGGTTGACTAACTGACTGGTTAACTGACTGACTGACTGGTTAACTGACTGACTCACTGGTTGACTGACTGACTGACTGGTTAACTGACTGACTCACTGGTTGACTGACTGACTCACTGGTTGACTGGCTGACTTACTGACTGGTTGACTTACTGACTGACTGGTTGACTCACTGGTTGACTGACTGGTTAACTGATTGACTCACTGGTTGACTGACTGGTTGACTTACTGACTCACTGGTTGACTGACTGACTGGTTGACTTACTGACTGACTGGTTGACTCACTGGTTGACTGACTGACTGGTTGACTTACTGACTGGTTGACTGACTGACTGACTGGTTGACTGACTGTCATGACCTCTGACCTGCATGATCTCACAGATGGCCAGCAGATCAGCCAGAGTGATGTCATCACCGCAGAGGAAGGGCTGTCTGCGGAGGAACATGGACTCCAGTTTGTCCAGAGTCCTGCCCAGTTCAGCCAGAGCCCCGCCCACTTTGGCCTGATCCACTGGAGAACCAGTCATACGAGGCATCAGCACCTGGACAGACAGACAGGTAGGCAGACAGACAGGCAGACAGACCATAACTCACTACTTTCCCATTAGTATCTGTGATAGAAGACCATATTGTGTGTGTGTGTGTGTGTGTGTGTGTGTGTGTACCTCCAGTATGAAGACCTTAGCAGCATGTGGGCGTGTGTGTGTGTGATGCCAGGCGGTGTATTCATCCACTCTGGCTCTCCTCTCTGGTTGCCGTGGATACCAGTGTTCTGGGATGTTGTACTTTGCCACCAGGTATTTCAAGATGGCGTCACTGGACCACACACACACACACACACACACACACACATAGTGAGCTCCAGAGAGTTGCTGGGTGTTTCTGCACTTTCCTCACATTTAAATGGACTTTTAGGAGAAAAACCAAACCTGTGAGATTTAGAGATTTCACATCCTGACCTTCTTCCACGATGTAGTTTTCATATAAACTGATCAATGTGCTGGTTATTGTTTTCAGAACCTCAATTCACAATTCAGTTGGGGAGTCAGTCAGAGATCCTGCGGTCCAGTATTGATCCGTTTCAGACTAGCATGTTACTGGAAATACTGACTCAACATTTACAAGCATTCACAAATAAAATGGAAAGTGGTTAATAAAAACTTTTAATTTGTAGATTTCTTTCTTTCTGTCCTGAATGTGAATCTGTGGATAGTCATGTTTAGTATGACGGGTCATTATGTTCTAGTGTGACATCACATCCCTGCTGCTGACTGGGACCAGTCAGGAACCAGTCGCTTGTGTATATTTAAAGGGGTGTGTGTGTGTGTGTGTGTGTGTGTGTACCTCTCTGTGAGGACGAAGTTGTTGTCCACCATGACAGGAACCTTCTGCATAGGGTTCAACCTGGTGAACTCTGGAGTCCTGTTCTCTCCTACACACACAATATATATATATATACACACACATTAATATATATATATATATATATAAATATTCTATAATAATATATTTTATATCAGATACATAATATATGTAATAATAATATATTTATTAAGCACTGCATCCCTCCAGATGGGAGCCTGTCTACACAACAGAATAAAAACTAATTATTCCCACACAACCATGACGTCAAACTGCCTGTCTGTCTGTCTGCCTGTCTGTCTGCCTTGGACACGCTAAATTCTGTTCTCCTTAAACGGAGAGAAGTCGCCTCGCTACTCGGTAGAGATCCAGTAGATCCAGTAGATCCAGTAGTAGAGCAATACTGAATCACTTCGTCGGACAAACTACACGGTATGTGATGGTGGCGGCGGGGGGGGCGGGGCTGGTGAACCATTCTAAAAGTTGAGATTTTATTGAAATAAATGCTGATAAGTGAATCATCAATATCTTTAATAGCAGAAGACCGTCTGAATTTGTTCATACCGTTTATGAACGTTTATGACGTTTCCCAGAGAAGCAAGGCGACAAACAGCCTGACGGGGTTAGCATCGGGGTCAAAGTTCACAAGTTCGTTATTGGACTAACTAGTTCCCTGAAACTCTAAACACACAGGAGTGATATTTAACTACTAGTTACTGTTAGTGATCACCAGCAGGAGCTGGTTAGTTAACCAGGTTAGCGTCACTCACCCCTCCTCAGAGCGACAGTCCGGACTCTGTGAGGGACTTTGTTGCAGCCCAGCAGGATGTGCACCGCCCGGCAGGGCTGCGACAGCAGGTCCAAATACACCTCAACTACCCTGCCTGTTGCCATGGAGACTCTAAATACCATAAAGTGATGATATTAATATTGATAATACCGAAGAGGCCTGACTGTTGACTGTTTCTGTCTGACTTCCTCTGTGATCTCTGCCGGTTGTAAGCGGCTCCAGCGGCTCGTTACCGCCCCCCGCCGGGCCCTAAAGGTACTAAACCCAACAGACACACCGTTTACTGCCTAGGTAATATTGATTCAGATTAACAGACACGACAAAGTAACTGAATTGAACTGAGAAACAATAGGAACTGTGTAAGAAGTGAAATGGAGAAATCTATATAATTTAATTGCATTACAAAATAATAATATAATGATTATAATAATAATGATAATAATGATGATAATAATAATGATGATAATGATCATAACCAACCCCCGGGGCTAACGCTCCGGTAGCCATGAAGAGAATCTGTTGTCTCTTATTTCCTGTCTGGCTGCAGCATGTTGGACTAACTGATTAATCTGCTAGTTAAGACATAACAGTTGTCACATGTCATCCCTTCTCTCTCACCTGATCTTTCCTGTCTCTCTCTACTGACTGTCAAATAAAGGCAAAATGCCAAAAAATAAAAATAAAAGACACAACAGTAACTAACTAATCCGGATTTGATCTGCTGGTTAAAAACAGCTGTACAGGAAGTTAGATCAGTCCAGAGTTTCCAGGTGATTAAAAGACAGAAAAGCTCTAATTAGAAACAAACTTTATGGATATGAAAGCCAAACCTTTGTTTTGATTTTTGACCTGCAGTAAGTCCTAGTCCCCCCAGCCAACCCTAACCATGGTATCTGGTCAGTGTCTTGTTAACACATCTGGTTAGCTCACTAGCTAACGTATCTAGTAGAAGCTAGCGTTAGCAGTGGCTAGTCGTCCCATGTGAATAGTTTTCTGTTCCCCCCTCCCCAGAGAGGTCAGAGGTCACATGGAGCTGGTTTTTGTTCCTCCACACATTCATATATTTATATTCTCCAACTCATTCAGAATGGAGAAGCCATATAATATCTAAAATATATAATATATATGTAAATATATATACACTATATGGCCAACAGTCAGTGGACACCTGACCATCACTCCTATATGAGCTTGCTGGTCATCCCATTCTAAAACCATGGGCATTAATATGGAGTTGGACCCTTTGCGGCTATAACAGCCGCCACTCTTCTGGAAGGCTTTCCACAAGCTGTTGGAGTGTCTGTGGGGATTAGTGAGGTCAGGCAGTGATGTTGGAGAGAAGGCCTGGCTCGCAATCGGCGTTCTGATTCCTCCCAAAGGTTCAGTGGGGTTGAGGTCAGGGCTCTGTGCAGGTCAATCCAGTTCCTCCACACCAAACTGGTCTAACCATGTCTTTATGGACCTGGCTTTGTGCACAGGGGCTCAGTCATGCTGGAGCAGCAAAGGGCCTTCCCCAAACTGTTGCCACAAAGTTGGAAGAGCCCAATTGGCTAAAGTGTCTTGGTATCCTGTAGCATTAAGATTACCTTCACTGGAACTAAGGGGCCAAGCCCAAACCCTGAGGAACACCTGAACTTAACAACTAGTAGGGGGGTCCACTGACTTTTGGCCATATAGTGTAGACAGTATGACACATTGCTAATGTTCCCATGTACATAGAGAGTTGAATCAAGTGTCTCAGGTGGTTTCAAGATGTTTTATTAGTTGGATTCAAAATGAGGATGTTTTAAAAAATCTGTTAAATTTAACATTTTCTCATGAGGTCCTGTTAACGCATCATAACCGGGCTGGATTTTGATTGGTTTGCCTAAACACCCGTTTCAATCTGTCCAATCAGCCACAGATGTATCATTTAAAGTGACACACCCACTGTAATTCATGAACCCGGACTGTGACTTCAAGTCTTCAAGTTCTTTAATAATGGGCCTGTTTCTTTTAGTTGTGATCTGCCTGTTGTATCAAATGGGCTGGTCACTGTAGACTAGCAGGTCACTGTAGACTAGCAGGTCACTAGTCATAGTAGCTAAAGAAAATACATTCTGAAATTGGAAAAATCTGTTGTTTCACCAGTCGAGAATCAAGTGACATCAGTGACTAGTTCCAGTTGGCTGGTTATAAACCGAAGCTACAGTATAAACTAGTTAGCTACTGTGGACGGTTGATTGGTTCAATCCTGCTGAGCAAAGCGCCTAACCAACCCCCATACTTAGATGGGTGTTAGAAACTATTACTAGCTAGTTAATAGACTAGTTACTAGCTAGTTAATAGATACAGGGAGCTGGTTATGATGTCACTGTGGTATTAGCTTGTTAATAGACCAGTTATGTTATGATGTCACTGTGGTACCAGCTAGTTAATAGACCAGTTATGTTATGATGTCACTGTGGTACTAGCTAGTTAATAGACCAGTTATGATGTCACTGTGGTACTAGCTAGTTAATAGACCAGTTATGATGTCACCGTGGTTGTGTGTCCTTCTAAACAGAAACCAGTAAAACCCACACAACACTGATCTGTTTGGATTAACCACCTCTACTGTACACATCCCTCCATCCTCCATCCTCTATCCTCCATCCCTCCATCCTCTATCCTCTATCCTCCATCCCTCCATCCTCCATCTATCCCTCCTCCCTCCTCATCATGCACTCCCGGTCTGGTCCTCCAGAGCGTCTGTAGCTACAGACGGCAGGTGGCTGTAGGTGCTGGTCCAGTAGCGGACGTACTCCTCCCTCAGGTCGTATCTGATGAGACCAGACAGATGTTATCATGATGATAACCAATCAATCAATAAATATCAGTAAATAAAACTAAAGTCGGATTCCTCTTGTCCCTTACATGGATGGATCCATCTATCATCCATCATCCATCCATCCATCTATCATCCATCACCTGACAGAGGACTTGTTGATCTTGTGGTTGATGACCAGGTAGGGGTGGTGATGTCTGGAGAAGACCGGCCAGGGAACTGGGACCTTACTGCCACCCTTACTGGGATCACTGGTCAGGACATACAACATATATGACACATGTATGACACACAGCATACTAACGACACATGGACAGACTCATATGTGTTATTAGAATGGATGTGATGAGACTTTGATCAGATTCAACACAAGTAGTAGTAGTCGTAGTAGTAGTTGCAGTAGTAGTAGTAGTAGCAGTAGTAGTACTCCTAGTATTAGTATTAGTATCCTGGGTTTCAGTAGTTTTAGTGTCTCATGGTCTTTTCCAATCTGACACGATTCAATTCTGAATAATTGTGGTTTATTTTATTTTTTGGCATGAAAACCGACAAATTAAAAGACTGAAAATTGGCACAAAATATCGGTGGCTTGTATCTGAAGTAGTATCGTGTCCGCCTCCATCCTGTCTGGGTCAGATAAGCGTGTCAGGATGTGGTTACCCGGTCTTGGCGAAGTTGGTCCAGTAAGCGATCATGAGTCTGGACAGGTCGCGGTGTCGAGGGAAGTAGATCAGTGGCGTGGAAAACGGTTTGCCGAACACGTACTGAAGATCCTCAGCATGCTCAGCTTCCACCCAGCCAGGGAACCCTGGGATACGAGTCTTCATGTTGAACAGGTAGGAGTAGGTACGGGCGCCACTGAGGGACAAATACAACAAGCTGCATTGGTTTTTTAACATTCTAGTCTTTGAGCGACTGACAACAGCAGAATCAGCTTCCAACATTAGAAGACACCAATAGTAAGGAGGTCAAGGGTCAGAGGTCATAGAGCCCTTACAAGGAAAAGCGAGTGCTAGGAAAAGAGATCGCTACATGCAGACCAGTCAAGATCGGAAGTATCGATATTTCAGGATTGATCCGCCCATCCCTAAAAGACGTCACAGTACTGGACACACTGTTTGATTCACAGGTGATCTCTGGGAAGTGAAGAAACACCACAGCAACGAGATGAGAGACAAAGATGGAGACTCAATAAAAGCAGGATCTGGGTTCAACACCACAACCGGCTGACTGCAACAGTAACATCTTGACGTTGACCAATCGGACCTGACCTGGAGTGATTGGCATGGAGCTGGAGGGCAACCTGAGTGGGAACCAGGAAGAGGAAGTCTGTCTCGATGTCGGCCACCGTCTTCTTCACCACTTCCTGTTGCGGTATGGAGCCCCAGTGGGCGCAGTAGGTGCTGTAGGCCGTCTCGACCACCACGCCTCCCTTCTCCTTGGTCAGCCCGGCCAGCAGATCCTTGACCTCCGTACTGTGGAGACAGAGGAAGACAACTACTCACCAATCACACTCCTGTCATCCACGATCACTCCGTCTTTACTTTATTGATCCCTGCAGCAAAATCAGGTCGCTACAGCAGAAAGATACTGCATCAGGGCTCCAGACTGCGACTCCATATCTGGCCAGTGCCACTAACTTCATTATTCATATGGAGGCGTCTTCTCTCCTTCCCACACTGGACAAAGACACATTATCTATGTCTGAAATCGGTCACTCGTTCACGAGTCACTCGTTCACTAGTCACTAGTCACTATATGGCCAAATCCACACAGCCACTATTTTGGGAACACGTGAGTGAACTCAGACAGTGCTGTCATTACTGTGCAGCTGTATTATGGTTAATATACGGTCTGATAGATAGACATCATTTGGACACTATAAACCAAATAGTAGAATCTCTTCGATAAAATGAATCAGCTTTGACAAGCGGATGCTTATCTTAATAGAACAAATTGATTTAAAGTTCGACGGAGTACAATGTATATTTTGGTAATTAGAAAGGTTCCTCTCTGTTGCCGACTGGATTTTATTTTTAGATATTTAATCCCAAATACATTTCTGGTGATTTTTGATCTTTGGTCTCTATTGTAGTGACAAAAACCACCAGACTGAATCTGGACTCAGCGCCACACCGCATCAAACCCAACCGGCATTATGGTACTCACACGGTGGTGTTGGTATGTTTCCTGTTGATGGATGGGACGTCGATGCCAGCGAAAAAGTGACCGTCCATACTGTTGATCCCGGCCAGGTAGTCGAACTCTGCCGTGTTGTGGAACAACCTGCTGGGCTCGTCTGGGACAAAATCACCATCTATCACTGGAGAAAGGTCCAGAAGGTCTATGACTGGGCCTGCAGGGAGGAAGGAGAGAGAGGAAGACGAGGAAAGAGAGGAAGACGAAGAGTAAACAGCACAGAACATATCTTGGTATGCTAGAATGATTCTATTATCAGATCACATTCATAGGATAAAACACTTCTTCACCAAGTTAAGCACATGTTAACAAGCAATCAGCTCCAGGGGAAGACGTTAAGACGTGGCTCGTAAGACCCAAAGCTCGTTAAGACCCAAAGCTTGGAAGTTAGATGTTTTCATGATGCATTGCCGGTTAAATATAACTTTATGAAGATGAGTTTTAAGTAAATATAACTTTATGAAGATGAGTTTTGGGTTAAATAACTTTATGAAGATGCATTGCGGGTCGGTCCAGCTGTCCTGACCTCTGCCCATCAGGAACAGGTTGAGTTTTCCAGCCATGGTCACACCGACTGGGTCGGTTATCTTCAGACACGTCAGCATCTCATCCTCGTTGGCAGTTCTGCAGCCGACCTTCCGGGCGACCTGGAGAAACATTAATACATGAGGATTTAAAGTGGTAATCCTCTAGAGCCTCTGTTTTATCCAGTCTCCATCTTTGTCTCTCAGCCTCACTGTGGTGTTCCTCACTTCTCTTCCCAGAGATCACCTGTCAATCAAACTGTGTGTCCAGTACTATGACGTCTTTTCTGCGACACTCACATATAGAGAAGCGCTTACTGAACGGCAATACATTGAATGGCAATACATTGAATGGCTATTGCTAAAAATATAATATATAAAGTAGCAAAATGGTATTCATTAATATGAAAATCTTAAGGATTACTACTTTAAAGAGTCACAAGACGATGAATATAACTGAATATAACTACTAGAGACTAGTAGGTTAGTAGTCAATGTAAGGTAATGAACCACTGGTGACTAGTAGGTTAGTAGTCAATGTAAGGTAATGAACCGCTTGTGACTGAGTACATGTGTTTCCAATAGTCATATTTCCACCCAGTCTTATACTGTATATAATGTATTTGACAAATCAAAAGGAGGGTTATTTAGTTTGGGCTACTGCTACTCTGTTCCTGTACCTTCTTGGTGACATCCATCGGGTTTCTCTGCAGAGCCCAGGGACTCAGGGCGACGCCCCCCTGGGAGATCGCTCTACGGAATAAACCTTTACTGTGGGGAGACAGCATCTAGAGCAGGCAACAGGAAGATCCAAATCCATCATCAGCCTTTCCAATGAACTCATCACTTTTGCTGTTGGTATATAAAAATGGATGACGTCTCCAACAGTGTTTCTAGATTCTGACCTGGAAGCTGATGCTGGCGGCTCCAGCTGATTGGCCGAAGATGGTGACATTGTCAGAGTTTCCACCAAACACCTTGATGTTCCTGTGGACCCACGAAATGGCAGCATGCTGATCCCACAGACCATAGTTACCTAGGACATAAAGTACACTAACTTAACTATGGGTTAACTACCACAGACCGGAGTTACCTAGGACATAAAGTAAACTAACTTAACTATGGGTTAACTACCACAGACCGTAGTTACCTAGGACATAAAGTACACTAACTTAACTATGGGTTAACTACCACAGACCGGAGTTACCTAGGACATAAAGTAAACTAACTTAACTATGGGTTAACTACCACAGACCGGAGTTACCTAGGACATAAAATACACTAACTTACAGTAACTATGGGTTAACTACCACAGACCGGAGTTACCTAGGACATAAAGTACACTAACTTAACTATGGGTTAACTACCACAGACCGGAGTTACCTAGGACATAAAGTACACTAACTTAACTATGGGTTAACTACCACAGACCGGAGCTCAGTGATACATCAACATTTTGAATGTTTGGACGTCACTCTGCCAACAGCTAAATGAACCAAAGGAAGGACCATCACCAGTAGTGTTTTAGGAGGTTTCAGACCTGAGAGTCTGGTGTCTCCGGTGCTGAGGAACCCCAGGGTGCCGACCCGGTAGTTTACCGTAACGACGATAACCCCGCCCCTATCCGCCATCTCCTTCCCGTCGTACAGAGAGTCTCCCAAGAACGCCACGTTGGACGCCCCCAACAGGAAGGCACCGCCAAATAGGTACACCATCACAGGAAGGTTGGTCGACACTGGAGACAGACAGACAGACAAAAAAGAGAGTGAGACAGAGCATTAAGGTCAGACAAGTAGGTTTGTGACCAGAAGGTTGCTGGTTTGAATCCCCGAACTGGATGAGCTGGGAGAATGAAAGTGTCTGTGCATGTGTGTGGCCTACCTTTGCGTCCCTGGGGAACAAAGATGTTGAGGTAGAGACAGTCCTCGCTGCCATGCGTTTTGGACTGCAGCAGCGTCACCTGCAGGCAGCGCTCCCTGTACTGGGTCGCCTTCAGGACACCTGCCAAGACAAGCAATCTGATTGGTCAAAGACTCGTTAGGACAGCTGCCATGGTAACCACGGTGGTAACCAAGGAGCAAGGTAATGATCTTTCTTGTTGTCTCGCATTTTTTTGTTTTTATGTATGTTCCCTATTTTGGAGATAACTGTCCCTAGAGGGCGCTCTTTACCCGGACTATGAACCTAGACACATCACCATGGTAAGCACAACCCCTAGAGGGCGCTCTTTACCCGGACTATGAACCTAGACACATCACCATGGTAAGCACAACCCCTAGAGGGCGCTCTTTACCCGGTCTATGAACCTAGACACATCACCATGGTAAGCACAACCCCTAGAGGGCGCTCTTTACCCGGACTATGAACCTAGACACATCACCATGGTAAGCACAACCCCTAGAGGGCGCTCTTTACCCGGACTATGAACCTAGACACATCACCATGGTAAGCACAACCCCTAGAGGGCGCTCTTTACGCGGACTATGAACCTAGACACATCACCATGGTAAGCACAACCCCTAGAGGGCGCTCTTTACCCGGACTATGAACCTAGACACATCACCATGGTAAGCACAACCCCTAGAGGGCGCTCTTTACCCGGACTATGAACCTAGACACATCACCATGGTAAGCACAACCCCTAGAGGGCGCTCTTTACCCGGACTATGAACCTAGACACATCACCATGGTAAGCACAACCCCTAGAGGGCGCTCTTTACCCGGACTATGAACCTAGACACATCACCATGGTAAGCACAACCCCTAGAGGGCGCTCTTTACCCGGACTATGAACCTAGACACATTACCATGGTAAGCACAACCCCTAGAGGGCGCTCTTTACCCGGACTATGAACCTAGACACATCACCATGGTAAGCACAACCCCTAGAGGGCGCTTTTTACCTGGACTATGAACCTAGACACATCACCATGGTAAGCACAACCCCTAGAGGGCGCTCTTTACCTGGACTATGAACCTAGACACATCACCATGGTAAGCACAACCCCTAGAGGGCGCTCTTTACCTGGACTATGAACCTAGACACATCACCATGGTAAGCACAACCCCTAGAGGGTGCTTTTTACCTGGACTATGAACCTAGAAACATCACCATGGTAAGCACAACCCCTAGAGGGCGCTCTTTACCTGGACTATGAACCTAGACACATTACCATGGTAAGCACAACCCCTAGAGGGCGCTCTTTACCCGGACTATGAACCTAGACACATCACCATGGTAAGCACAACCCCTAGAGGGCGCTCTTTACCCGGACTATGAACCTAGACACATCACCATGGTAAGCACAACCCCTAGAGGGCGCTCTTTACCCGGACTATGAACCTAGACACATCACCATGGTAAGCACAACCCCTAGAGGGCGCTCTTTACCTGGACTATGAACCTAGACACATCACCATGGTAAGCACAACCCCTAGAGGGCGCTTTTTACCTGGACTATGAACCTAGACACATCACCATGGTAAGCACAACCCCTAGAGGGTGCTTTTTACCTGGACTATCAAGACATTTGTGCTGTATGTCACACATCACCGTCCTACCGTAATAACTTAGAATTATTCCCTACTGGTTATTACAGGTTATTACTGGTTATATCTGGTTATTACTGGTTATTACAGGTTATTATTGGTTATTACTGGTTATATCTGGTTATTACTGGTTATTACTGGTTATTACTATAAAACCACACCGATTAGCAAAGACGGAGACAAAATAAACAACACAGGATTGGATGAAAGAGTTAGAGAGACAGGAAGAGTGAGTATGAGATAAGTCATAATTAGTCAGTTCATTAGTTAGTCAGTAAGTCAGTTTAGTTAGACAGTCAGATAGTTAGTTAATTAGTTAGTCAGTCGGTTAGTTAGATATTTAATAGTTACCAGTCCATCCTGGGTGTGGTTTCGGTTTCTCCCACCTCCCCGGGACGTCGGCGAATGGGACTCCTTTAAAAACATCGACAGAACTGAACATCCCCATCCGGTGGCGCTCGCCCTCCACCTTCCCCCCCTCCGTCTGGACCACGCCCAGCTACACACACACACACACAGTCCACACACACACACAGTAACTTTACTCTAATTACTGTAATTAAGTAGCTTTTTGTGTACTTGTACTTTTGGAGTATTATTTGAAGTCAGTAACTTACTTATGTACTTATGTACAACGTAATTATGTTTTGGCTATGATTTTACTTCACAGCATTATGAATCACATCTATTTCAGAGTACATCCTGTATTGTCTCCTTCATCAGCATTGCATCAGAAACTGTCTGATGGTAAATGGCATCTGCACCAAACCAGTTAGTTACTTAACTACGTGTAACATTAACTACTGAAATGTAACATGGTAATCCCTTAGTTAACATCCACCCAGCTAACAGGAAACATCACTATAATAATGTTATGAAATTAAAACTGATGTCTCGTCTCTTTGTTTAGCAAAAGCAGTTTATTTACATGCAGCAGGAGAAAAGTAAGGCAGGGAGGAGCTACACACATCTTCAAGGTTATTCTCCTAAATCTTCAAGGTTATTCTCCTAAATCTTCAAGTTTATTCTCCTAAATCTTCAAGGTTATTCCCCTAGGTTGGACTATGCAATATGTTTCTTATTCAGGAGTTTTCTGGCCTTCAGAAAACTTTTTTTATTTTAGTATTAAGTATTTTTGTCCTTCCTGTATTTCCTGGGAAAGATCAGATGTAACACTGTCTGTTTTTGAAAGTAATTTAGTAACTTTTACTCTGAGTACATTTTAAATTAGTTACTTTTTACACAAATAATTTTACTAAAGTAAAAGCAAAGCACCAGTACTTCTACTGTAGTAGGATATTTTAGTCTCCTCCAGGACAGATGAAACTAAAACGACTAAACTAGATAGATAAATCACGGGTTCCTGGGTGTTCTCACCTTGGTTGCCACCACCGGGTCCAGCCAGACGCCCAGCAGCACCGTCACTACGAAAACCAGCATCTCCAATAATCTGGACCTGTCTGTCTACCTGCCTGGCTCTGCGGAGGACAGCCAGCCATTTATACTCATGTGTGGATGAGAAGCTACCAGCTGCTTATCTGGGAGGCGTGTTCAACCAAGCATGAGGGGTGCTGAGCATCCCTCCAGTCCCCCGGCCCCCTCCGGCCCCTCCGGCCCCTCCGGCCCCTCAGCGCCCCTCAGCGCCCCTCCGGCCCCTCAGCGCCCCTCAGCGCCCCTCCGGCCCCTCAGCGCCCCTCAGCGCCCCTCCGGCCCCTCAGCGCCCCTCCAGTCCCCCGGCCCCCTCAGCGCCCCTCCGGCCCCCTCAGCGCCCCTCCGGCCCCTCAGCGCCCCTCCGGCCCCTCAGCGCCCCTCCAGTCCCCCGGCCCCTCAGCGCCCCTCCGGCCCCCTCAGCGCCCCTCCAGTCCCCCGGCCCCTCAGCGCCCCTCCGGCCCCTCAGCGCCCCTCCAGTCCCCCGGCCCCTCAGCGCCCCTCCGGCCCCTCAGCGCCCCATCCGGCCCCTCAGCGCCCCTCCGGCCCCTCAGCGCCCCTCCAGTCCCCCGGCCCCTCAGCGCCCCTCCGGCCCCTCAGCGCCCATCCGGCCCCTCAGCGCCCCTCCGGCCCCTCAGCGCCCCTCCAGTCCCCCGGCCCCTCAGCGCCCCTCCGGCCCCTCAGCGCCCCTCCAGTCCCCCGGCCCCTCAGCGCCCCTCCGGCCCCTCAGCGCCCATCCGGCCCCTCAGCGCCCCTCCGGCCCCTCAGCGCCCCTCTGGTCCCTCCAGATGTTATGGATCCATCCCATATGAATCAACAGGAAAACAGGTTCATGAATGAACTGTATTCGTATACTAGAAATACTAGAATATACTGTATACTAGAAAATACTGTTGCCTCAACTTTCAGATAAAAATCCTACTTGGTTTGGTGATCTGAACATTTGTAATGAAACAACTAAATGAAGGGTTTTTCTGGGTCATCTGGGTGTTGCTCAACTCAAGCTGCTGTGTTTCCCTCCAGTGTGAGGCTGAGAACAGAGACAGCTGCTGACAGAGACGTCGCTTTGGTGGTCTTTTAAAAAGAGCTGAACAAATACATCATCCAGGCTTATCCTGGCTTATCCAGGCTTGATTTGGAAACTGCTCTGGTCTGGTCCTTCGCTGAGGACACAGATGCTCCGTTCCCACCTTAGATCTTCCAGAATAGGTCTACTACTAACAAACATACACAGAGATCTAAGCTGTAGAAAGCCACGGCAGGCTGTCAGACACCTCGGGTAGTAGGGAGTTGTGATGCTGTAGTTCAGCCCAGACAACGCTGGACCACACGCAATAAATCACAATAAAAAGACAAAGTATCCCAAACAATGAGAGATGAAAAGCCATAATGCTAATAGTCAAGGTGACGTGACAATGGGGATGGTGTGAAAGGAACGCCACCTTAAGGCAGGCCGGAGGTACTACAAAGTATATTAGGAAAGCAAGTTGGTGAACAGGGTCTGTCTGAACTGGCCTCCATTACCGGCATCATGAGCTGCACCAGGTCAAAACAAACCAACAAATCCAACCACCGACCAGCACAGCACCAGTATTTTTAAAAACAACTCAAATAAAGGCAAATTAGCACATATA
Organism: Hoplostethus atlanticus; assembly: GCA_034670405.1. NCBI lineage: Eukaryota > Metazoa > Chordata > Actinopteri > Trachichthyiformes > Trachichthyidae > Hoplostethus > Hoplostethus atlanticus. The sequence goes on along the minus strand of JAXDDX010000042.1, from coordinate 3,023,551 downwards.
TCCTAATGTGATGAAGCTCTGGAAACCATCTGTAGTGTAATGAGCAAAACCTCCAATCACACCATCCATCCCAGGTTACCTGACCGACACACTGAGCAACTGAACGCCACTTTTGATAGATAGATAGATAGATAGATAGATAGATAGATAGATAGATAGATAGATTATTGATCCCCGGGGGGAAATTCTGGGGTTGCAGCAGCATAACAGTATCACAAGAATGTACAAAATACAAATACAAAAAAACAAAGGCCTAAAAAACTACAGTACTAGGTGACATAAAACCAGGATGTACAGCGGATGGATGGCATGTTTACATATATACAAGTAGGGAAGAGCAGCTGAATGGATGGTACATGTATACAGAGGTAAAGATGGTAATGGGTAATTTGGTGTTCTGATTTGTTTGCTATCCTGTCAGGTAGGTCATATTGTTAGCTGACTAGATGCTGCGGTTAGCTAGCTAACAAGCTGACATTATCTAGACACAAAATTAATTAGAATGATCTGAAATTAAATACACTCAAATGAAATACAGCTACATATTACCTCCATGCTGCTCAGATCATTCAGACGGATTAGAAAAGTCAGTTTGTCCTGCAGAGGGAGGAGCAGGGAGCGATGGAAAGCCTGGTCCGACCACAGAAACTGAGACAACAACAACCCACACAGCAGGAAAACTGATTACTTATGATTACATTATTATTACATTACATTATTATTATTGAGCTGAGTGCTGATTGGCTCATCAGAGTTTATCTGCCCACCCACAATGAAATGAAGAGACCACAAGATGTTTCTCTGTGAACCGTCAAGCAGCAACCAAAAGATTTTATTAGTACGTTTCAGACTTATAACACCTTATTACACTATGTATTTCCATGAATGCAACACCAAGCCTCAGAATGAAAAGGTTTGAAACCGTTGAATCAATGAGACCGGATCTGGACTGAACCCACTTATTATTATTATTATTATTATTATTATTATTATTATTATTGATGAAAATGAACATTCAAATCAGTTTGTTTTTAGATTAGCGTTTATAGACTAGTGTTTATACACTAGTATTGATAGACTAGTGTTGATAGACTAGTATTTATACACTAGTATTTATACACTAGTATTGATAGACTAGTGTTTATAGACTAGTATTAATAGACTAGTGTTTATAGACTAGTGTTTATACACTAGTATTGATAGACTAGTGTTGATAGACTAGTATTTATACACTAGTATTTATACACTAGTATTGATAGACTAGTGTTTATAGACTAGTATTGATAGACTAGTGTTTATAGACTAGTATTTATACACTAGTATTTATACACTAGTATTTATACACTAGTATTGATAGACTAGTGTTTATAGACTAGTATTGATAGACTAGTGTTTATAGACTAGTGTTTATACACTAGTATTGATAGACTAGTGTTGATAGACTAGTATTTATACACTAGAATTTATACACTAGTATTGATAGACTAGTGTTTATAGACTAGTATTGATAGACTAGTGTTTATAGACTAGTATTGATAGACTAGTGTTTATAGACTAGTATTTATACACTAGTATTTATACACTAGTATTGATAGACTAGTGTTTATAGACTAGTATTGATAGACTAGTGTTTATAGACTAGTGTTTATACACTAGTATTGATAGACTAGTGTTGATAGACTAGTATTTATACACTAGAATTTATACACTAGTATTGATAGACTAGTGTTTATAGACTAGTATTGATAGACTAGTGTTTATAGACTAGTGTTTATACACTAGTATTGATAGACTAGTGTTGATAGACTAGTATTTATACACTAGTATTTATACACTAGTATTGATAGACTAGTGTTTATAGACTAGTATTGATAGACTAGTATTGATAGACTAGTGTTTATAGATTAGTATTGATAGACTAGTGTTTATAGACTAGTGTTTATACACTAGTGTTTATAGACTAGATTGATAGACTAGTGTTGATAGACTAGTGTCAGGTAGTGTTAGTTTTGGACCCAAAAACAGGACGCGGACAAAGGCTGGCAACAGTTCAGTGCTGAAAGACTGGAGTGTAGAGCCGGGGTATTTATGCTGCAGGTACTTGATGAGTGGATGGCGGCAGGAGTTTGACAGGGCGCCACGCCCAGACAGACATACAGACAGAGAGAGGACAAACAAGAGACCAACAAGAAACACCAGGGAAGGAAAAACAACAGAAACACTAGGAATGAGGGAAAGGCCCAGCCGGGACCATGTTTTAATATCCCCAACAGTAAAGTGTCTGCTGAGTGACTCGTTGACTAAAACCAGGAGTAACTCTTGCTTCCTCCCCGACTGCATTGGGCTACTGTTATTTTCGTGGCCCATTAACACTAGTGATGGCCGATTCGCGAACTAATCGTTCTAAAGAACCGAATCAGTTGAGTGAGTGAGTTGATTCGGCTCGCACACGCAACTGAATTGATTCAGCAGCGGTTATAGCAGAGCCAATAAGAAATAATTTATTCAAAAATTCACCAGTTAATTTATTAAAAACATCTTAAACAACAAAAACTGTTGTCAGTGTGTCCAGAATAGATCGCTACGTTATTATATTGGCCTTTTTCATGATTCAATATGGATGCTTGATCCGGTGGGTACGTGAACGACGATGTTGTTTAATAAATGAACTGGTAATTGGGTAAACAATAAGCCCAAATTAACATTGGTCAACAAAACTGTCTCAATTAGAAAAGAAAGTCACGAGCACACTAAATAAAATGAAATGAATAGCAATACTCTGTAAATACTATAAATGTTGTTATTGTCATTAACCTGTTGGTGTTTTACAGTTGTGGTATATGTGGTTATCTGCACATCTGGTTTGACAGGGTGGCGCCTTTGTAGTTCCATTACTTGTTTAGCTCAGTTAGTAGAACATCAGACTCTCATGCTGAGGATTGTAGGTTCAAACGTTATATAGAATTAGTTATCACCTCACTGTCAATTTTTATTGGTGAATCATAATGAATCGATTCAAAATCTTATCACTTCAGACGGCTCGAAAGAATCGAGTTAGTTAAAAGAGTCGGTCTTCCCATCACTAATTAAAACAGCGGGACAGGCCGACGGTGTCAGGTTTCACCAGAGGGGCGGGGCATCGGGGCAGCTCATGCTGCTATCAATTATATGGGAGTAACGCTATATAAGAAGTTCCTACTATAAAATACCATCCACCTTAACTTCCCGGTGTGTAATTATAACGAGGAATTGCCGTTTACTTCATATTTCAGTTGATAAATAGTATTTTCTCTACAACCATCTTTATGTAGTTTTTATTTTCTAGCAGTCTTTACCAGCTAAAAGCTGAGGTCAACGGTATTTTTTAGAAGGTAGTTCGTATGTACCACCTTTCCATTGGGAAGTGAATGCATCATGCCTGACAGGCTGACGGTGTCGGTTTTCACAGGAGGGGCGGGGTCTCGGGTTGCTCAATATGGCTGCGCCCTGCGTCGAACAACAAGTCTGACAGGTAACCAAGTTTCTTGTTAAAATGTAGTTTTGTCAGTCCGGGTTGTGAAGACACGGCGGCTGTTTCTGAGCTCGGAGCTGACGCTGCGGTGGCAGCATTGAATGTGAAGCTGTCAGCTCCCGTGGAAACGGCCTGTGGGATAAAAACGGAGCTAAACTGACAGCTCGGATGGCTAGCATGTTAGCTTAGCAGTCTGTTAGCAAGGCTAGCCGAGAAGTGTTCTGTTAACATGCAGTGATTTTCATGGTGGGGGAGTTTTCACAGGGCAGCCTCGGAGCTGTGCAGCTCAGTAACCATCCGGCCAACGGTCAGCTGAGCAGCTGCCTGACTTGGCTAGCTGTGTGGCAGGTTACATAACTATGATTAATGATAGGTAGACATGTTGCACAACAATGCAGCCAGTGATACTCAATACTACTCAACTATACAGTCACAATACTCAACAATATTAAACTATACAGTTAGAATACTCAATAATACTCAACTATACAGTCAGAATACTCAATAATACTCAACTATACAGTTAGAATACTCAACTATACAGTCACAATACTCAACAATACTCAACTATACAGTCACAATACTCAATAATACTAAACTATACAGTTAGAATACTCAATAATACTCAACTATACAGTCAGAATACTCAATAATACTCAACTATACAGTCAGAATACTCAATAATACTCAACTATACAGTCAGAATACTCAATAATACTCAACTATACAGTTAGAATACTCAACTATACAGTCAGAATACTCAATAATACTCAACTATACAGTTAGAATACTCAACTATACAGTCACAATACTCAACAATACTAAACTATACAGTTAGAATACTCAATAATACTCAACTATACAGTCAGAATACTCAATAATACTCAATTATACAGTTAGAATACTCAACTATACAGTCAGAATACTCAATAATACTCAACTATACAGTCAGAATACTCAATAATACTCAACTATACAGTTAGAATACTCAACTATACAGTCACAATACTCAACAATACTAAACTATACAGTTAGAATACTCAATAATACTCAACTATACAGTCAGAATACTCAATAATACTCAACTATACAGTCACAATACTCAATAATACTCTATACAGTGTATAATCAGTATATAATCAATATACAGTGCATTGCAGAAGTGTTCCAACCCCTTATTGTTGCACTATTAAGTTATTTAAAAACACATTTACAGGGTTTTTCCTGCCTAGAGAACCCTAACCCTAACCCATGTTGTGTGTTTGGTTTTATACGGTACCTCGACCAGAAGGGTGCCGGTCAGGAGCCATTTTACATTATTGCAGAAGAAGTTAATCGTAACAAACAGAGTCCAGTGATGTGTGAAACCACCACTTCAAAACGAGATGGGCACAAGACAGAAATATCATCCAACTTTGGGCCAAAGTTACATAAGTCAAGAGGAAACGATAGTTATCAGCTAACTGGTAGGAAAACCCTCTGGTGTCAAGCCAGGTCTTTAATCTGCAGACTTCAGGTTCATATTGGTTAATTGTTATAAATCAATTAGATCAGAGGAAAAGCCCATTAAGACACTTGAGATGCTCTTGATAGGATCATCATATATCAACAAAACCTCACAAATAGCAGGCGTCAAAATTATTAAGATCCTGTTTCATGCCTTTAATTGAACTGAAATTGAACTTCCATCAGTATTCAACCCTTTGCTCCGTTCGGGGGAAGCTGCCACACTAGCAAAAATGTGTTCAACATTTCAGATCAGCGTTACTCAGATGTCATATTTAGATTGTAATTTTTATTCTGAACTGGTTTCCTTTCAAGCTTTATTTAAACTTGCTAACAAAGCTGAGACCAAGTCCCTTCACCAGATCTGAATGGACCTAATGGGATCTCGGGGTGTAGGGTGGACTCTGAAACACAGTCTGGATATATGGTTTATTATGGATGACATCACAGATATATGGTTCACTATGGATGACATCACAGATATATGGTTCATTATGGATGACATCCCAGATATATGGTTCACTATGGATGACATCACAGATATATGGTTCACTATGGATGACATCACAGATATATGGTTTACTATGGATGACATCACAGATACATGGTTCACTATGGATGACATCACAGATATAAGGTTCATTATGGATGACATCACAGATATATGGTTTATTATGGATGACATCACAGATATATGGTTCACTATGGATGACATCACAGATATAAGGTTCATTATGGATGACATCACAGATATATGGTTTATTATGGATGACATCACAGATATATGGTTTATTATGGATGACATCACAGATATATGGTTCACTATGGATGACATCACAGATATAAGGTTCATTATGGATGACATCACAGATATATGGTTTATTATGGATGACATCACAGATATATGGTTCACTATGGATGACATCACAGATATATGGTTCACTATGGATGACATCACAGATATATGGTTTACTATGGATGACATCACAGATACATGGTTCACTATGGATGACATCACAGATATAAGGTTCATTATGGATGACATCACAGATATATGGTTTATTATGGATGACATCACAGATATATGGTTCACTATGGATGACATCACAGATATAAGGTTCATTATGGATGACATCACAGATATATGGTTTATTATGGATGACATCACAGATATATGGTTTATTATGGATGACATCACAGATATATGGTTCACTATGGATGACATCACAGATATAAGGTTCATTATGGATGACATCACAGATATATGGTTTATTATGGATGACATCACAGATATATGGTTCACTATGGATGACATCACAGATATATGGTTCACTATGGATGACATCACAGATATAAGGTTCATTATGGATGACATCACAGATATAAGGTTGATTATGGATGACATCACAGATACATGGTGTTTCCCAGGCAGCCGTCATGTCTAAAGACCAGAGCAGCATCACAGACCTGCTGGTTTCTCTGGAGACTTCAGACCTGCAGCAGCTGGAGCAGGTTAAAGCTGCCGTCAACGAGCAGCTCAGCACAGGTCAGGCACTCTGACTCTACCTCGCTCTACCTCTCTCTCTCTCTCTCTCTCTCTCTCTCTCTCTCTCTCTGCTCTCGCTCTCGCTCTACAGCTCTCTCTCCCTCTCTCTGACTCTACCTCGCTCTACCTCTCTCTCTCTCTCTCTCTCTCTCTGACTCTCTCACTCTACAGCTCTCTCTGTCTCTCTCTCTCTCTCTCTGACTCTCTCGCTCTACAGCTCTCTCTGTCTCTCTCTGACTCTACCTCGCTCTACCGCGCTATCTCTCTCTCTCTCTCTCTCGGTCTCTCACTCTGACTCTACCTCGCTCTACCGCTCTCTCTCTCTCTGACTCTACCTCGCTCTACCGCTCTTCCTTTATGCCTCTCTCCTCTCCTGTCCGTATAACATGTAGTTTCTCCTCCCAGACAGAGGAGGCGCTGTCTTATCCAGTCTGGTTGAATACTACCTGGACTCCTCCTCCTCTCAGGCGGCGCTCCTCCTCTCGTCCGTCAGAGAGCCTCACCACAAGGTGTGTGTGTGTGTGTGTGTGTGTGTGTGTGTGTGTGTGTGTGTGTGTGTGTGTGTGTGTGTGTGTGTGTGTGTCGTGTGTGTGTGTGTGTGTGTGTGTGTGTTACTTTCCCCAGTATCCAGTAGTGTAATGCCGGGATCAGACTACACGATATCTTTGTCTGTTACGATGGCCACTGTGTCAGATTAGGTAATATAGAGTGATAAATTTGTGCCGTGACTTGGCCGACAGACATGACAGACTACACGTTGGTCACCGACCAATAATCGCTTGCTGACGTGTGTGATGTCATCGGAAAGCAGGTGCTAGGCAACGAGAATGTAAACAAACAATGGCGTCCGAAGCGGTATGCATGATACTAGCTGTCTTGTGTTCCGAAAAGGCAAAAGAAAAGACAAAACGACTGTGGACCCGTTCTTGGGTCGCATGAAGAGAACAGTATGGGTTGTCAATCCTTCAAAGAGGTGAAAAATAACGATGTTTTATCCTGTAGTGAACCTAAATGTAGCTAGCTGGCTAGGCTAGCCTCCACAGGAGCCAGAGCTCGACAAACCTTTCCTCTGTTTCATAGTTCCACCAAGCGGCACCAACAACTTCATTCCTCTTTCGCTTCGCCATGTTTGTTTATAGCGCTCTGTGCTCCTATTGGTCAACGTCACGGACGAGATGGAACACGTCGTGGACGGCAAAAAAAATTCTATCTTGCTAGTCTTTAGTCGGGACGTCGTGAGGCGTCCCAGATGCGGCGTCGGTTGTCGTCCACTATGTCACACTACACAAGATAAAACGATCGATTGTCGCACCCTGTCGTTCCCGAATCGACCTGACGCCCTACGTCTGCCGAATCGGGCTATAATCGGCCTGATATCGTGTAGTCTGAACCCGCCATAACAGATTACTGTTTGAATTCAGTAATATTATTACTGTATTTTAACTATTTTAACTGAACATCTAGAATAGGCTGAGTACATTTTTCTTGCTTATCAAGTTGCTATTAGCTGTACTTAGACTGCTTCAGTACTAGTACTTTAATCAATAGTCTGCTAGTTGGTCAGTTTGTCTTTGTAGCCACACCTTCAGGCCTAATTGTTTTGATTTAGTGTGTTATTTTACTAGCCTAGGGTTAAGACAAGTAAGCCCAGTTTCTGTTTGTGTCATACCCCCAATTGGAGGTAGATTCACCCAAGCTAGGCCAACTGCCTTGTTAATTGTCTGGGCAGGGCCTGCACTCCTGCAGACAATTAGCAATCAGTGGAAGCAGTCTTAAACCACTGCTGCTTTGAAAGCGTCAGGCAAACGAAGGCAACAGGCGACTTGTTCAATCGATGGCCTGGGTCACACCCAGGCGCCGCGACCCCACTAATCTCATCTATCCTACTCTCTCAACTCGCGTTCAGCAAGTGGTGGCAGGGGGGCTGTGGAACTGCCAGTCGGCTGTGCCGAAAGCTGAGTTCATCTCAGGATACTCATCCTTGCTCTCCCTCAACTTTCTTGCTCTAACTGAGACTTGGATCACCCCAGAAAACACTGCCAAGCCCGCTGCTCTGTCAGATGTGTACTCTTTCTCTCACACTCCCAGAGCTGCGAGGCGAGGCGGTGGTCTGGCCTGCTAATTTCCCGCAAATGGAAATACTCTCTTTTTTCTCTGCCACAGTTCTCTCCTTCCTCCTTTGAATTTCATGCTGTCACTGTTTCTTATCCAGTTGACACACTAGTCTCCCACTTCCCTGACGATGGCTCTGGACTCATCCTTCTCGGTGACTTCAACATCCAGACTGAGAAGCTTGACCCTCTTCTTACGTTCCTTGCCTCCTTCGACCTAGCCCTCTCCCCATCTCCTCCTACCCACAAGGCTGGCAACCAACTGGACCTAATCTTCACCAGACACTGTTCTACTGCCAACCTCTCCGTCACTCCTCTTCATCTCTCTGACCACTACTTCATGTCCTACACTCTCTCTCTCTCTCCTCTCCCCCCTCACATCCTCCCCCTACCCACATGGTTTCTTCCTGTCACAATCTCTGCTCGCTCTCCCCCACCGATCTTTCCTCTTCTGTTCCCTCTGCTCTCCCTGCCCCTGAATCTTTTTCTCTTCTATCCCCTGATACTGCCACTGATCTTCTTCTCTCTACTCTGTCCTCTTCTCTGGACCATCTCTGTCCCCTCACCTCCAGGCCTGCACGCCAAACTCCACCTGCCCCTTGGTTGTCGGACTCAGTGCGTACTGAGAGACGGAGCCTGAGAGTGGCTGAGCGCAAATGGAGAAATGGCAAACTCCCGGAGGACCTTCTTACCTTCCAATCTCTCCTTTCCACTTTTTCTTCCTCTCTATCTGCTGCTAAAGCTGCTTTCTTCTGCACTAAAATTCAAACTTCTGCTTCCAACCCTAAAAAACTTTTTTTAGGGTTGGAAACCTTCTCTTCCCTCTTCCACCCCTCCCTCTCTACCACCCTCTCCACCTTTTCCCTCCCCACCTCCCTCCCTACCCCATTTTTCTCCCCTCTCCCCAAACAAGGTCTTTCACCTTGTTACATCTAGCCGCCCTACCACATGCTCCCTTGATCCGGTCCCCTCCCCTCTTCTTCAGTCTACTGCACCTGAACTCCTTCCCTTCCTGACCCACCTCATCAACACATCTCTGGTGTCTGGATGCTTTCCCTCTGCTTTCAAGACTGCCAGTCACCCCCCTTCTGAAGAAACCAACACTTGACCCCTCTGAGGTCAAGAACAGACCGGTTTCCCTTACCCTACCACTGCTATGCCGATGACACCCAGCTGATCCTGTCATTTCCCCCCTCTGACACACAAGTGGAGGCACACATTGCTGCATGCCTGGCAGACATCTAGTAGTGGATGTCGATGCACCACCTTGTCCAGACAAGACTGAGCTGGTGTTCCTCCCAGGGAAGGGTTGTCCACAGTCCACAGTGGCCATCACCATTGATAATGCTGTGGTGACGTCAACTGAGACTGTGAGGAATCTGGGTGTGACCCTGGACGACCAACTGTCGTTCTCGGCAAACATCGCATCAGTGACACGCTCCTGCAGATTCCTCCTCTACAACATCAGGAGGATTCTCCCCTTCCTCACTGACAAGGCAGCGCAGGTGCTCATCCAGGCTCTTGTCATCTCCCGCCTGGACTACTGCAACTCCCTCCTTGCTGGTTCCCCGGCGTCTGCCATCAGACCTCTGGAGCTTGTTCAGAAAGCTGCAGCTCGTCTGGTGTTCAACCTCCCCAAGTTCTCCCATACAACTACCCTTCTCCGTTCTCTACACTGGCTCCCTGTAGCAGCTCATCCAGTTCAAGACCCTGGTGCTAGCCTATAGGGCAGTGAAAGGAACAGCTCCTTCTTACCTCCAGGCTATGGTCAAGCCTTACACCCCCACCGACCACTTCGCTCTGCTGCCCTTCCTCTTCAAGAAACACTACCCTGACCCTTCCTCTTCTAGAAACACTACCCTGACCCTTCCTCTTCTAGAAACACTACCCTGACCCTTCCTCTTCAAGAAACACTACCCTGACCCATCCTCTTCTAGAAACACTACCCTGACCCTTCCTCTTCAAGAAACACTACCCTGACCCTTCCTCTTCTAGAAACACTACCCTGACCCTTCCTCTTCAAGAAACACTACCCTGACCCTTCCTCTTAGCTCTTGTTTATTTGATTTACTTATTTGTCTCATCTGTTTAATTAAAAGTAGGTAGCTAACTTATTGATCTTCTACCTCAGCACTGGTTCTGCTCTTAGCTGCTGGTTTAGGAAGGAAATGTACTTCTGATTTCTGGTGACTAGTAGTTCTCTACCTTTGTTGAATGCACTTATTGTAAGTCGCTTTGGATAAACGCGTCTGATAAATGCCTGTAATGTAATGTAATATTATACAGTTACTGATCAATATAATAAGTTGTTAGTTTTCTTATCAGACTGAAGCTGAATTATGTCAAATCTAACATCATATCCTCCATCCTGACTCATTGGTAGAGAAGTTACTTTCTCTGGGTGGATGTAATCCCACTACAAGACATCAGCTATCAACGCTGTCTGGTTTCCTGATTGATCACAGGATAGGAAACTGATTGATCCTTTCAGAAGGAAGGCAGGAGGAGGAATGGAAAGTAATAGAACCAGTGAGTAACTAATCCCCCCCCCCCAGCCCCTCCTGGACAAGCTGAACGAGGCTCTGGGCCGATCAGGCAGCCGGCTGGCCACCCTCACCCTGCTGGGTCACCTGGTGAGGAAGCAGCCGCCATGGGTTCACCAGATCAGCCGCTTCCCCCTCCTCCCCGCCCTGCTGCGCTGCCTTAAGGTACAATATTACTACAATATACCTTCATATTTAATAAGGTCCTTTATAATATACCTTCATATTCAATAAGGTGCTTTATAATATAATGTTTTAGTATTTAGGTTGTTAAAATGCCTAAACTCCCTAAAACACTAAATATTAAAAAGATCTGCTGGTGTTCGTTGCATTTCTGGTCCATTTAGTCATCTGGTGTTTTGTTCTTCCTCCAATCGTAGACGACGTGACGTCATGTTGAGATATTTCCAGTCTGATGAAAATGTTTCATGGATCTAAACCATCAACGGTAACCGTCAGGTTTTGGTGTCAGCCAATCAGAATCAAAGAGCAAGGGCTTCTTTCTAGACCGACGATCAACAATCATACAGGAGAAATCCATCGGAGGAGAGGAGTGAGACCAATTTCACCACCGAGATAGACCAGAATGCAATGCAGTGGCCAGATAGACCAGAATGCAATGCAGTAGCCGAGATAGACCAGAATGCAATGCAGTAGCCCAGATAGACCAGAATGCAATGCAGTAGCCAAGATAGACCAGAATGCAATGCAGTAGCCAGATAGACCAGAATGCAATGCAGTGGCGAGATAGACCAGAATGCACTGCAGTGACATGATGGGTCTTGGGTAAGGGGCGTGACTATCGCTTTCTCAACTCTCCACCTTTATGTTTAACTAACAGCTCAAACGCTCAGGCAAGGTCAGGCCTGTTCTCTGGGCTTGCTGAAAAGCATTCTGGGAAACAGGAAACCAGTACCTGAAGTAGACGAGGCAGGTTGAAGGAAAGTGGGTTCATTACACTGGGTAGAAAGTTCTGCTGTGTTTCAGACAGTGATGTGGTGATTCTGGTTTGTGGTTCTGGTCAGTGGTTCTGGTTAAGGTTCCAGTTAGTGGTTCTGGTAAGTGGTTCTGGTTAAGGTCCTGGTGTGTTGTGTTTCAGACGGACAGTGACGTGGTTGTTCTGATCACCGGGGTTCTGGTTCTGATCACCATGCTACCCATGATCCCTCAGGCCGGGAAGCAGCACATCTACGACTTCTTTGATGTGTTCGGACGCCTGGCCTCCTGGAGCCTCAAAAACCCTGGTAACACACACACACACACCAGAGGTTTGCAGTGTTTTGTTTGCCTGTTTCCTTTTCCTGAGGCACCATGGTTGGTCCTGGTGGCTGAAGAGTCTGAAATTATGAAGCTCTAGATTATAAGATTATAACTTTTTTAAAGGTTCTGGTAAAGACGCCAGCTGGGTTTCCATCCATGTAGTCATATGTCAAATATGATTAGAAAAAAATTTGAAAACTGAATGGAAATGCCAAATTTCAATAAAATTTACCAATGGAAACAACAAATCATGACGTAGACCTCCTTCAATCATGGTTGCACTCCTTTGTTTTCCTTTGTGCAATACTAATCAATGCTTGACTCATTTTTATTATTTTATGTATCTTTTACATTCAGGAAGCCGATATATTTGCTTCAACCTAGTGATTCATATTTTTATTTTATTTTAAAAGTGCCTCATTTGCATTTTATTTTTGCGATATTTCAAAAGTTTGCTTAAAATTGTCTTGACATTTGGATGGAAACGTAGCCGGTGATACCCAGACAACGTCAGCAGTACGGTTGAACCATTCTGGCTAAAATGTCCAGATGATTTGATCTCCCCTTCAGGTCACGTTCATGGAGTCTACCTGGTCCACCTCCACGCCAGCGTCTACTCTCTCTTCCACCGACTGTATGGGATGTACCCCTGCAACTTCATCTCCTACCTCCGCCTCCACTACAGCATGAAGGAGAACCTGGACACCTTCCAGGAAGTGGTGAAGGTCAGTAGAATACAGTAAACTAGAATGAAGAAGAAATCTGTGCTTCCACTACAACGTGAAGGAGAACCTGGACACCTTCATCTTTGCCTCATATCAAACAAAAAACACATGTGGGTAGAAACGTCTTGGCTCTAGTAGAAACGTCTTGGCTGCAGGTAGAAACGTCTTGGCTCCAGTAGAAACGTCTTGGCTGCAGGTAGAAACATCTTGGCTGCAGGTAGAAATGTCTTGACTGCAGGTAGAAACATCTCAGCTGCAGGTAGAAACGTCTTGGCTGCAGTAGAAACGTCTTGGCTGCAGTAGAAACATCTTGGCTGCAGGTAGAAACGTCTTGACTGCAGGTAGAAACATCTCGGCTGCAGGTAGAAACGTTTTGACTGCAGGTAGAAACATCTTGGCTGCAGGTAGAAACGTCTTGGCTGCAGTAGAAACGTCTTGGCTGCAGGTAGAAACGTCTTGGCTGCAGTAGAAACGTCTTGGCTGCAGGTAGAAACGTCTTGGCTGCAGGTAGAAACGTCTTGACTGCAGGTAGAAACGTCTCAGCTGCAGGTAGAAACGTCTTGGCTCCAGTAGAAACGTCTCGGCTGCAGTAGAAACGTCTCAGCTGCAGCCTCTGCTCTCTATCGGCCGGCAGTGACTTTTTTATTGTAACTGTGGGGAAGACAGGTAGGATGTGTGGAAAAGCTCTCCTCAGTCATGTCCTATGTCTCTCTCTCTTTCTCTCTCTCTCTCTCTCTCTCTTTCAGCCCATGTTGGAGCATGTTAGGGTTCACCCTGAGCTGGTTACTGGAACACAGGACTATGAACTAGACCCATCCAGGTTAGTAAGTCATCTTTATACAGTTGTGTCATAAATGTGTCTAAGTCATAAAATAGATAAACACAATGTGATTTAACAAATCATCAATCAATCATCAGTCACCATCATTACCAACCAAAGAATTCACTTAATCCCTACTTATGAGTTAGGGTATAGGGTAGGGTATGAGTTAGGGTATAGGGTAGGGTATAAGTTAGGGTAGGGTATGAGTTAGAGTATGAGGAAGAGTATGAGGAAGGTAATGAGGTAGGATTGGGGTTGGGGTTCAGGGTTCCGGTACATGATTTATGTGCACTGGCCTATGGAGGTGGCGATCCCACATTGAGAGTGGCTCTTATTTGCCACAATAGAGGGAGAGGATCTGGTCAAGTCAACCAGGCACCTGTGGTGGGATGGACGGAAATGGTTATTTGTGTGGGAGGGAAGTGGTTAAGGTGAGGTAGGGTAGATGTGTGGGAGGGAGATGGTTAAGGTTAGGATAAAATAAGCCGGGTTTGGGTTTGAGAGTATGAGGAAGAGTATGAGGAAAGGTATGAGCAAGGGTATGACGTAGGGCATGAGGTAGGGTATGAGGTAGGGTATAGGGTAGGGTATGAGTTAGGGTATGAGGAAGAGTATGAGGAAGGTTATGAGGAAGAGTATGAGGAAGGGTATGACGTAGGGCATGAGGTAGGGTATGAGATAGGGTATGAGATAGGGTATGAGGTAGGGTATGAGGTAGGGTATGAGGAAGGGTATGACGTAGGGCATGACGTAGGGCATGACGTAGGGCATGAGATAGGGTATGAGGTAGTATGAGGAAGGGTAGGAGGTAGGTGATGGATCCAGGTCCAAATCTGGACATTTAAGTGCACATTAGATCAATCCTAGAGACTGGGGTGTAAATATGCATGCCTGGCCTCGAATGGTTGGATGTTGTATCGCCATGGTAACGGGTGCAGCTCCTGTCTCCCTGCTCCAGGTGGAAGTGCTATGAGGTCCATGACATTGTGATAGAATGTGCCAAGGTGTCTCTGGACCCCAGGGAGTCATCCTGCGAGGAGGGTTACTCCTCCCTACCAGACCCTGTCTCCTCTTCCTCCTCCTCACCCCCGAGACTCCCTCCTCTCTCCCCCCTCCCCCTCCTGGACTTGACCTCCAGCCCCTACACCGAGATGGTCAGCGGTATCGGTCAGTACACTTACATGGACGAAGAGTTCAGTTACTCATTAATCTGGTTTATGTTAACCCATGTTAGAGTAACCCAGTAAGCTCATACTGTGATTCTGATAAACCTGGTTAACCTGGTTAACTCATATTAAACTGGTTACTGTGGCAGGAAACATCTGACTGCTTTCACTGTTGGTTTTCAGATGCACACTGTATTATGGGGACAGTGTGACGTCAGCAGCAATACTAACTATTACTATAACTTACTATTACTACTGGATTAAACTGATAAGACTTTAACCAGTATGACTAGTAACAGGTTAATTACAGGCTATTTCAGGATTTCAAGAAGGTCTGTCTGCCTGTTAGTTCATGAGTTAACTCTGTCTGTCTGTCTGTCTGTCTGTCTGTCTGTCTGTCTGTCTGTCTGTCTGCCTGCCTGCCTGCTTGCCTGCCCTGACAGGAAGTTCAGTCTGTACTCATCTGTCTCTACCTCAACTGGCTGGACACAGCAACTCCTATATAAAGGTACTTCTGTCTGTCTGTGTCTCTCTCTCTCTCTCTCTCTCTCTCTCTCTCTCTCTCTCTCTCTCTCTCTCCATTATACTTTATAGATGATGTTAAGCCAGCAGGAAGTTGATCAACAAGCTGCATTGTCAAGAGTGTGTGTGTTTGTGTTCAGGCTGATGATGTCACGTGGAGCCCCTCCTCGGAGTGTGGTTTGGACACGCCCCCTCCAGAACCCTCACTAGGCTCTGCCCCCTCACTTAGTAGGACTGCCTCCATGTCAGGTTAGTCATACACACACACACACACACACAGAAAGAGTTACACACCAACCAACCAACTCTCAGAGACTGACTCTTTTAGAGGTAGACTTGACTCACACACGACACATGGACTACAAGAGTTTGGTTCTAGTATCAGATCGCATTTAACAACAACTCCTCCTGACTAAATGATTGACAGCACGCTGAGCCAATGATGTTTTCTAAAATGTAACTAATGTGTTTTGGAAATGAATCTCTATCTGTCCAGTAACTCTGTTGTCCCTCGTCAGCCGCCGCCCCCGTCACCCCGCCGGCCGAACACACCAATGACAACAACCAGGTAACTAGTATTACTACCACTACTGAATATTACAACAGTTCAACTTTTAAGAGTTTTCATTGCCAGATGCAGTTTAGAGGTGTGGCTAGCTGTTCACATTATCAGCTCGTATTCACACATATCACAACATGACACTCTAAGATTCATTCTCGCACTTCCTGACAGCCAAAGCAGCAGCCAATAGCAGGGCTGGAGTGGTCAGCCAGTCAACCAATCACAGAGAAGGAGGGAGGCCAGCCTGAGGTCGTCGTCAACAACAACAACAAAGGTCATCTGATCTCTATTAATTGCTCCAGTGTTTAAGCACTCTAGAGGGTCTGTACTGTGATTATGGTTGCCATGGTGATGTGTCTAGGTCCATAATCCCGGTACAGAGCGCCTTCTAGGGGATTATGGTTACCATGGTGATGTGTATTGTTTTCTCCAAAGTGGTGAACCTACATAAGAATAAGCAATGCTTACTAGCTCCCTAGTTACTACAAGAGTTACCATAGCAACCAATAATAGGTTTTAAAGCCAGAATTCTCAGCATCTCTCTCCCCCCCCCTCCCTCCCTCCCTCCCTCCAGAGGCCATACCAGAGGAGTTATTGAAGCCTTCCTCCTCCTCCCAGGCCATCCCCTTGGCCTCCACACCCAGCCATGATGAGCCCTCATCAGGGCCGACTGACCACCTGCTGCCCTGGTCCTTCAGACCCTGCTTCACCCCCACCCAGGGGTGCCACCACAGTCCCTACAGACTGGAGGAGGGAGGCCCCGCCCTGTTCAGCCCCGCCCTGTTCAGCCCCGCCCACCCAGACCAGAGACCCGCCCCTCCATATGAACCCCTCTTTCAGCTCGCCCTGCCCAGAGCCGCCTCGCTGTTCATCGGGAGGAAGACGCAGGTGAGCCAGGGCTAGACTAGACTAGATTAAACTAAAATCAACAAGACTAGATTAAACTGGACTAAACTAAACAAGATTAGACTAGACTACATTAGACTAAACAAGACTAGATTAAACTAGACTAAACTAAACAAGACTGGATTGAACTGGACTAAACAAAACAAGACTGGATTGAACTGGACTAAACAAAACAAGACTAGATTAGACTAGACTAAACTAAACAAGGCTAGATTAAACTAAACAAGATTAGACTAGACTAAACTAGACTAGATTAAACTAGACTAAACTAAACAAGATTAGACTAGACTAAACAAGGCTAGATTAGACTAGACTAAACAAGACTAGATTAAACTAAACAAAACAAGATTAGATTAACTAACAAGATTAGACTAGACTAAACTAGACTAGATTAAACTAGACTAAACTAAACAAGATTAGACTAGACTAAACAAGGCTAGATTAAACTAAACAAGATTAGACTAGACTAAACTAGACTAGATTAAACTAGACTAAACTAAACAAGATTAGACTAGACTAAACAAGGCTAGATTAGACTAGACTAAACAAGACTAGATCAGACTAGACTAAACAAGACTAGATTAAACTAAACAAAACAAGATTAGATTAAACTAAACAAGATTAGACTAGACTAGACTAAAGAAGACTAGATTAAACTAGACTAAGACTATCTCACTGTGACTCAGTGAAGTGTCTTGTGTCCAGTCCTAGTCTGTTCTTCACCTGAAAGCGTCAGACCAGCTGCTTCCTGCCGTCTGGACCATGAAGTCAGTCAGTCAGTCACTCAGTATAAATGAGTCACAGCACCACCTGGAGGCCGTCGGTGCTACGGCAGACGTTTTAATCAGCTTTATTCTGGATGTCTTTTCTCCTCTTCCCTACAGAATGGCATGTTCCTCCTCTGGACTCTCTTTTATTCTGTTGTATTTTCTTCTCCCCTCCAGGAGGTGGTAGAGAGGGCAGGAGGGGAGCAGGATAAGGGAGGAGGAGCAGGAGAGAGGGAGGATAGGGAGGAGGAACTGTCCTCTTTGTCTCCTCTGGAGGTGTTGGACCGCCTGATTGTCCACGGACACGAGGCCCACGACGGATTCATCAGGAGGTGAGGAGGAGGTTGCACCTCCTCTTTCTAGAGGAGATCAAGTTAATTACATCTCATGAAGAGAGAATCACATCCAAGATACACTATATGGCCAAAAGTCAGTGGACCCCCTACTAGTTGTTAAGTTCAGGTGTTCCTCAGGGTTTGGGCTTGGCCCCTTAGTTCCAGTGAAGGTAATCTTAATGCTACAGGATACCAAGACACTTTAGCCAATTGGGCTCTTCCAACTTTGTGGCAACAGTTTGGGGAAGGCCCTTTGCTGCTCCAGCATGACTGAGCCCCTGTGCACAAAGCCAGGTCCATAAAGACATGGTTAGACCAGTTTGGTGTGGAGGAACTGGATTGACCTGCACAGAGCCCTGACCTCAACCCCACTGAACCTTTGGGAGGAATCAGAACGCCGATTGCGAGCCAGGCCTTCTCGTCCAACATCACTGCCTGACCTCACTAATCCCCACAGACACTCCAACAGCTTGTGGAAAGCCTTCCAGAAGAGTGGCGGCTGTTATAGCTGCAAAGGGACCAACTCCATATTAATGCCCATGGTTTTAGAATGGGATGACCAGCAAGCTCATATAGGAGTGATGGTCAGGTGTCCACTGACTGTTGGCCATATAGTGTATATCCCATCCAAGAGATAATCACATATCCACCAACATTAAAAAGTCATAGTTGCCAGCAGAAAGAAACACGCTGGCATGGACGTAACTCCGTATGAAATGTACAGTAGTAGTTGTCAGTAGTTTATAGAATAAAACAAAAATGTTCATTTCAACACCAGAGAAACATCATTTGGTCTCTTCATTGTTCCCAGACTTGTCTGCTAAATGACTGGAATGGTAGAATCTGTTGTCCTAGTATTGATCCATGGTCATCTAGTGACAACATCTGTGTGTGTGTGTGTGTGTGTGTGTGTGTGTGTGTGTGTGTGTGTGTGTGTGTGTGTGTGTGTGTGTGTGTGTGTGTGTGCGTGTGCGTGTGTGTGTGCGTTGCAGACTGCTCATGCCAAATAAGTCAGTGGACTGGAGTCATTTTGGAGGTAAACAGCAGAGCATGAAAGCCAAAGGTACTGACTACCACTAACTAGCACTAACCAACCCTAGAAAACTAGCGCTGTCCTGGGACGGCGGGGACCTCCTCCTCTCTCCTCCTCTCCTCCATCCTGCTGTATCTGTCCAGTTCCTTTATTTTCTGCATGGTTTTGTTTCCTTTTTTTTAATCTTATATTTATTGATTGATCTGAATGATTAGTCTTGAGCAAGGCACTGAACCCACAGCTGCTCCAGTGGATCTGCTCAGTAGAACCAGTATCAGACTGGTTGTACTGGTCAGCTCCCAGTAGAACCAGTATCATTAGAAAACAAGACAAACCAAAACTTATCTGGATAATTAATTTGACAGTTTCTGCCTGACCAGAAAATAAAAGTCTAATTCTCTGAAGGGACAAAAAGACAACATTCCCTTTAAAATGTGAACTCCTGTTTGGGTGATGTGACCAATAGAAAGAGTTTGTGTTGATGTTCTCATCCACCATTCACCCTGCTGAAGCTCCGTTCTGAAGGGCCATGTGACCTCTGCTGTCAACACCACATTTCAAAATAAGAGTGAAAATCCTAATAAGCAGGCCACAATGCTGGATCATACAATGCTATTTATGGGGTTTGTTTGATCCGCACAGTGCTCTTATTTTGAAATCTGGTGTTTCCGTTTTCTATGTGTTTTGTCTGAACATCACCTAGGGGTGGACGGGCTGGTAGCTAACAGACATTCCTTCCTGTGTGTGTGTGTGTGTGTGTGTGTGTGTGTGTGTGTGTGTTTTAGGCTCCGCCCAGGGGGAGGAGCTCCAGGCATTGAGGAGTCAGTTGCTGCTGGTCTACAGTCAGTTGCAGTACGAACGATTCAAACGGCAACAACACGCCGTCAGGAACCGCCGCCTGCTGAGGAGGATCATCAACGCCACCACCCTGGAGGAGCACAACGTCGCCATGGTAACACACACACACACATTTTGTTTTCTTGCTGTGTTACTGATTTCGATATCAGCTCTGACAACTTTATGTGTGTGTGTGTGTGTGTGTGTGTGTGTGTGTGTGTGTGTGTGTGTGTGTGTGTGTGTGTGTGTGTGTGTGTGTGTGTGTGTGTGTGTGTGTGTGTTGCAGAAGGCCCAGTTAGGGCTGCAGGACGTAGAGATCCAGTCTCTGAGAGCCAGCCTGGCCGAGGAACAGCGACGATACACACAACTGCAACATGACACACACACACACACCACACACACACACACACAGATCCAGGACCTGCTGCTGCAACACCAGGAAGACCACAGCAGGACCCAGAAGCTACAGGTACACACACACTACTATAATCTGATATTATTAATAATATAGTATAATATAATATAGTATAATATGATATAATATAGTATAATATAATATATCAGAATCAGGTTTATTGCCAAATATGTTTTCACATACGAGGAATTTGTGAATATAGTATGTGTGTGTATATATATATATATAGTGTAATATAGTAATATACTGTAATATAATATAGTACAATATAATATTTCATGTTTCAGAATGATCTGGCATTGTGATTGGTTGACCCAGGGTGATTCCTGCATTGTGATTGGTTCTTTCAGACTGAGCTACAGGAGTATCAGAGCAGGCTGCGTGATTTGGAGGCGGAGCTTCAGAAAGCAAATAATGAGGCTTACAACGCTGAACACCAGCTCACACAGCTGTCACTCAAGGTAAGGAGGCTTCCCATTGGCTGATTTAACTGTCATTCATACGTCCACTTTCTCACATCACTAACTTTTCCCCCCCTGCGTGTGTGTGCGTGTGCGTGTGTGTGTGTGCGTGTGTGTGTGTGTGTGTGTGTGTGTGTGTAGCTGGCCAGCAGTGAGGAGCTCCAGCAGCAGATGTTCCTCCTCAACAAACAGCTTCTCCTGCTGAGAGAAACCAACCGAGTGTTAACAGATCAGCTGGAGAGAGGACACACACACCACAGCACGGTACACACACACACACACACACACACACACACACACACCACAGCACGGTACACACACACACACACACACACACACACACACACACACCACAGCACGGTACACACACACACACACAGCACAGTACACACACACACACACAGCACAGCACGGTACACACACACACACACCACAACAGGGTACACACACACACACCACAGCACGGTACACACACACACACACACCACAGCACGGTACACACACACACACACACACACACCACAACAGGGTACACACACACACACCACAGCACGGTACACACACACACACACACAGCACGGTACACACACACACACACACACACACACCACAGCACGGTACACACACACACACACACACACACCACAACAGGGTACACACACACACACCACAGCACGGTACACACACACACACACACCACAACAGGGTACACACACACACACACACAGCACGGTACACACACACACACACACACACACACCACAGCACGGTACACACACACACCACAGCAGGGTACACACACACACACACACCACAGCACGGTACACACACACACACACACACACCACAGCAGGGTACACACACACACACACACACCACAACAGGGTACACACACACACCACAGCAGGGTACACACACACACACACACACCACAGCACGGTACACACACACACACACACCACAGCAGGGTACACACACACACACACACACACACACCACAACAGGGTACACACACACACCACAGCAGGGTACACACACACACACACACACACCACAGCACGGTACACACACACACACACACCACAGCAGGGTACACACACACACACCACAACAGGGTACACACACACACCACAACAGGGTACACACACACACACCACAACAGGGTACACACACACACACACACCACAACAGGGTACACACACACACACACACCACAACAGGGTACACACACACACACCACAACAGGGTACACACACACACACACACCACAACAGGGTACACACATGAACCATGTCTATTTAATTCTGTTGAGACGTTTAGAAACACACTCGGCTGTTCACAGAGCTGAGGACCTCCAACATGGCCGTCAGAGGGGGCGGGGCTACGTCACCATACACTGGTCCATCTGCTTGCTTATTGACTAGCTAGCAGCTGTAACCATGGTAACCTGTGGGGAAAAGATAATTCACCTTTTGTTTTGTTTGTTGTTGTTGCTGTGAACACCAATGAAATCACCTCTATCTATCTGTCTGTCCGTCAGGAGGTGTCCATGCTGCAGTGCAGTGTGGGTAGGGAGCACCAGAAGCTGAAGGACAGTGAGAACCAGCAGAAACAGAAACTGGAAGCAGCCAATCACAGAATCACAGAACTGGAGAACCAACTGGCCAGGAAGGACCAGCTGATCCTGGAACAGAAGAAACTACTGGAGGACACCAAGGCCCAGAGCAAGTAAGGAACATCTGCAGGTTCTGATGACATCACATCACGATACGTTGTAGATCCAATAACAGTAATGTGTCTACATATGAGCAGCACGCTCTGAGGTTGACGTGTTGTTAGCAACACGTGTACTGACAGAAAGTTTTCCTCAGTTTTAGCAGCACAGGTCGGTTGTCAGAATAGAAGTACAAGGTTTTCGTATTGATGTGAGATGGATACCCGTCGAGGCCTCTGACACTTCATCAGTCAGTTCATTGGTTTGTTGATCTGTCTCATGTGTCCAGTGTGTTTGTTTCCTCCACTGAAAGGTTCTGGGGTTGATTTTAACTTATACATTAAAAATAAAAAAAAATAAAACAAATACATTTTAGGCATTGAATTGACTCATTGAATGAGTTATTCTACTGTTGAATTCCTAGATCATCAATATAAGCAACCAGTAATAAGGTCAGAGGTCAGAGGTCAGGGCCAGCTGACCGGAGCTCTTCTTTGGTCTTGATCTCCCCAGAGCTCAGCTGTCGGCCTGTGAGAGTCGATATGTGGCTCTGAGGAGAGTCACCCAGGCCCTGCAGAAAGAGATGCTGGAGCTCTACAGCCAGAATGACCTGGACACACACACACACACCACACACACACACACACACACCCAGCCTCAGGAGGAATCCAGCATGACCCAGGTCTGCAGCACCAACAGGTACCTACTCTCTCTGCTTTAATACAATCTGTAGTGTGTGTGTGTGTGTGTGTGTGTGTGTGTGTGTGTGTGTGTGTGTGTGTGTGTGTGTGTGTGTATGTGTGTGTGTGTGTGTGTGTGTGGTCCCTACTAACCTCTTTCTCCCCATCAGGCCAAATGGCAGCAGCGTTGCCATGCCAACCACTCAGGGCAACCATTCCCTTGGCAACAAACTGTCCTCCTCTGGCATCATCAACGGAGGACTGGAACCCCTCTCCACCTCCCCACTGCACCTCCTCTCCTCCTCCCCCCTCTCCCTCTCCCCCATCGACTCCCCCCTGGCGGTGGGCTCCTTCCTGGAGCAGAGAGCCAGGCAGCTGTTCAGACCCCCCAACCACAGCCAGAAGGAAGATGAAGAGGAGGAGGAGGCCCAAGCCCAGCCAGGGAGTCACTCTGAGGGTCAGGAGGTGGAGGAGGTGACTCCGCCCCCCCCCCCCAGGGAGCCTCCAGTCACCCTGCCAGCCCCAGGCGGAGCCACCGAGCTGGGCTTCAACTCCCAGCCTCCCTGCCTGTGAGCCTCCCAGCCTGGCCGGACCCCCAGCCCAGGGACCTGACCCCAGGCCCGCAGCCCCAGCCCAGGGACCCGACCACAGATCCAGGACTCTGACCCAAGCCGTCCGCCAGAGGAGACATGAATTAAGCATCATGGACTACGACGAGACACTACCTGAGTACTGATGGAGGGATTGGGGGGGGGGGTGGGGCAACAACAAAACAATCCCTAAATACCAATGAATGGAGAGGTGGATGAGAGGAAAGAGAGAGAGGGGGGGATGAGGAGAGAAGGGGATGTTATTGAGGGAGAGATGCTTAGTCAGATGGAGGGGAGATGAGTGGAGGTGTAGATGGAGAGATCAGCAGCAGATACAGATCCACACAGTCAGTCCAGGTGGTAGCAGGCTACAGGCCGTGCTACCAGTCTCTCTGTATCTCTGTTAGCGTTACAGCAGGCTACAGCTAACTGGCTACCCATGCTACCCATTAGAAAGTTATTTACTCTGACCATTTTAGTGTGTTGACAGCAGAGACCGACACATATGTAAAGGTCATCATGCTTAACATGATGGCAGGCTAACAGAAATGCTAACTATATGTTTGGATCTGGTTTACAGATTATTTTGGAGGGAATCTATGAGGTGGAGGACAGTTTGTACCCCACCTGATGTGTTTTCCTGCTTAGCCCCGCCCCTCTGTGTGGATCTATAGCTGCTGCCGACCCACCAGCCTTGGCTCTGTAAAAGTGTCTGGAAGTATTTGAAGCCGGGGCATTCAGGAGATTCAGTTTCTACTTCCTGGAACTGAACTGTTATTAGATATCAGCCAAAACTCTAGGGGTTTTGAACAGGAACTACTGTGGTTTCAACTTTCTGACCAAGCCCCAAAGTCAACATTTCAATAATAAGGTCTCCGGTGAGGTTTAAGTGAAGGTCAGGCTTTACAATCAACTTTTCAGGAGAAAACCTGTTAGATGCTGGACACAGCCAGCCGGATGTGAATTCAGTGTTATACCTCCTGTCGGCCACCAGAGAGCGCTACACACAGACTCAGTCCTCTCCATCACCACTCACATATCTAGAGTTCATTTCCAAAACAATATATATCTACATTTAAAGAAAATGTAATTCAAGATCGGTCTTCATTCAGCCAAGGCTTCAGTCCCCTTGTGTCCTTTAAACTGAACCATCATTTGGTTCAATGTTTTCCAGAGGAGGTGCCATTTTCTCCCATTGGTGGAGATTAATTTTGGAATGAAGCTCAACACTACAGTACAGTGGTTGTGGTTCCTAACCGGGTCAGATAATTCAGAACCACAACAGACAAAACCAGCAGCTTCTTCTTTCTAGTTAGGATATGTTTTAAATAAGCTAGTTATTTATTGTTTTTGTTTTTTTGCTGGTCTGGTGTCAGCTCAGAGCTACTGGGAATAAACCACCAAGATGAGAGTGATATGCAGGTAGCTGTGAACAACAGTGGTACTTTATGGTGGTACAGCCAAGATGGCTGCTGGAGGAGACTGGCCAGCCAGTAGATGTTGAGAATAGAGCAGGTTGGTTGAATTTAGACCTAACAAAGTATTAGGAGATATGCAGCCAAACACCAAACAGCATTTACTCAGTACAATTTCAACTTCCATAATTGGTTTGCATGTCACTCATGTTCTTCTTCTACCAAAACACACCACGATGGTGGTCATGAGCAGTGCTTCTTGTTGGATCATTGAAGTTTACCGGTGGAACCTTGTAACATGTCTTAAGTTGCGTCTTACCAGGTATGTACCTTTGACAGAGTTTGGTGTGGCGTTCTCTCCAAGTAAGAGTAAACAAAGTTATCAGGGCTAGAAAGCTGCCTGCTGATTGGGTACTTCAGTTCTTCATAGAAAATCACTGTTGAAATGCTGAGTTGAGAAATACGACAGCCAATCAGATAGAAGCGTAGCTCTGCTAGTTGTGTTGTTAGAAAGTGAAGATCATCAAGTTATTAAAGCAATAATTCATGTTTTTGTTTCTTGTTTTGAAGTCGTTCATATCGTGATGCTGCTGCTGCTTCAAGCTGAGTCACTATTGGCTGCATGGCCACTGGGTTCAGCCAATGGCATTATGTCCTGTCCAGAAGGCGGCACTTGCCTGTGTAGGTTTGTGTTTTTATTGGTTAATCAGTGCCTTCATGGATGTTTATCACAGCCAGAGCAGCTCCTGATTGGCTATCAGAGGTGATGATGTCAGAATGCAGACGGAGGAAGCGTTAAAAAAACTGAAGTTTGTGAGATGAAGAGAGGACGGTGATGTCATGAGAGCTTTCTGTCTGCACACATGACTTAAAGAAGTGTTGACATGCCAACAGGGTGATGAGGAGAGGACAGTGATGTCATCAGCTTCTTAGCAATAAAGTAATCTGCGTTGTCTTGGAAGTCAGTGGGACAGAGATGATCTCAGACCCCAGGTGTGTCGAGGTCCCGGACCAGAAAACACTAAAAGCCTTCAAAACCACCAGGGAGTTTCTCTGAAACCCTGGATCAGGGAGTCCAGATGACTTCAGTTCTGGATCCTCTGCTACTCAGACCACCAACTCTGTTCTGGTCCAGCCGGGCAAAACCAGACATAGCCCAAACACAACCCCACTTGGTAGTCCATGTTATATAAGGATAAACTTTTTCATGGAATTGCTGGTTTGGGTTCAAAAAAATAATGTTACCTGAAAGCTCTGAAAGACGATTCATCCCTCGGGTGTGGACAGAACGCTCTGGTCAGATATGAACTGTGAGGCCGGGTTCAGCTGGGCTGGAGATAGATCAGATAGATCAGTTAGAGATCAGTTAGAGATGTTCTGTTCTGCTGATGAACGTGGGTAAGCTGGGAGGAGGGTTGACAACTGGGACCAGATCCCAGTAGAGAACATATTAGCTTGTAAGGAATTAAAATATCCTAAAACACTGTTGGGCATAATTAATGGCATGATTGATTGTAACTGATTTATTGAGGGTTCACCTGTGTTGCTCTAATGTGTATCATGGCGTTAAACAACCGTGTTGTGATTGTGAAACATGTTGAATGAACGGGGAGATCTAGTTACCAGCTAACCCGTTAACCACAGAACTGCCAAACACAGTGCAGTGATGTTCTAGGAGGAATTTGTGATGTTTTGTATAAATTGTCAGGTTTTTGTTCCTCTGGACGTCCTGCAGGTTTTGGTTGTTATGGATGTCTTGTTGCCATAACGATTGATGATCTGTCATCAGCAACAACCTTTAACAAGAGAAGTCATTTGTAGTTATGCTTAAACATCCTTGGTCTCAAAAGGAGCTGAATGTGGTTTTAAAGGTTTGATTAAATTGATTTTGCCATGGATTGCTTTCATATGCCATTTTGCTTCCCTAATTGAATGTAATTTACCAGAGGCAGCTTGGGATCAATCCTGTTTCCATTCACTCAGTTCAAAATGCAAACCTGCAATTGTAATCATAAACCATCCTCAGTGTCTTTATATCTAAGAAGCTTTTTATGGCCAAAGATTTTCAGTTTTTTAACCTTGAATTAAACTGACCTAGTGAACTGATTGAATGGACATCATATTGAACCCGGCTGGCCCTGAAGGGAAGGAATAGACTGTACAGTTGAGTGGTAGACGTTCTGCTGAGGCTGGTGAAAATCACATCCATCTGAAGCAGCTGAAACTCTGATCGCCACAGGGCAACAGTCTGGGAGCCTCAGCAGCGCTGCTTTAATCTGGCTGCTTTAACCCTCAGCAGGGCTGCTTTAACCCCATAGAAACATCTTGTTGACTTCTGATCGTGTTTCACTTTGTTGCCAGTTGCATTTCCCAAAAGGTTTCCCGGTGTATCATCACCCTGAGGAGACGAATGTTAAACTGTGAACAGTAGAAATAAAGAATTCTGAATGTGTGGATGTCTGATCTCTCTCTGTTGATCTCTGTTGAACCATTTGACCTGCATCTCTCTCTACTTTCTCTTTTCTTTCTTTTTTGCTTCCTTCCTTCCGTCCCTCCTCCATTCCTTCATCCATCTATCCTCTATCATCTATTACATCCTCTCTCTGTAAGGTAGTGTTGGTCTCCCTATGGTGCTTCCTGGCTGTCAGGTGGAACAAATCAAACATACCCAGCCCTAATGACAGAGCTTCTCTCTCTCTCTCTCTCTCTCTCTCTCTCTCTCTCTCTCAGGGCACCAGATCTCTCTCTACGTAACAGATACTCAGTTACATTACAGCGGTAACAGATACTCTATATTTTATATGTATATAGATCTATAATATAACTGTCACCCATATAACTGTCACCCATCACTTTCTTGCCCCAGGACCTTTCTCCCATTAAAAATAGTTTTTACTTTTGCACTATTTGCATCACTTTGTATTTGCGCAATGTTTGTACTTGTACTTTTATAGCTTATTATATTTTCTATTAGTTATTTTTATTATTTCCATTAGAGTTTTATTTCTTTATTTCTTGGTGTTACTCTATGTCTGGCTGCTGTAACACAGAGATTTCCCCCCGGGGATTAATAAAGTACATACCTACCTACCTATGCATTTGAATTCCTCAGAAGTCAAACCCTCTGTGCGTCGTTGCCAGGCAACGCAAACACAGACATTCGCACGCTGATGACGTCTTTCCTAGCAACAATACGCGTCTTGGCAACAGGCTCGTTAACCAGTAGGTGAAGTTTAATTTAAAGTTTATTTTTTGATTAAACTTACCGAGCAAATGTTTCATTGGGTTTGTTTAGTTGAGTTTATTATTATTATTATTATTATTATTATTATTAATATTTCTGTCTGTGTGGTTTTCTCCGTTTTAGAGACAATGTAGAAACAAGAAAACGCTAGCTGAAGTTATGCTAACAGTTAGCTAACAGAACGGCAGGTCTGTAGTCTGTCTGTAGTTTACGTTACTGTTTTAACGCAATTAAGTCCATTAAAACGTTAATTTTACTTAATTATATACACAAGTTTCTGAAGAAATTCCCAAAAGTTTTTTTTCTTGGAGAATTAAAAACAAATAATCAAGGATTAGAGGAAAGGCAAGCCCTTATTCAATCATGATGAAATATTCAGAGAAACTGAAACTGGTGCTTTATTTCTCCCTTTTCTCTCTCCGGCTGCAGTTCTTTTCTCTTATTACTGTGCTGAACTTTATTACAGTTCAATTTCTTTACATGTGATGCATTTATTTTCTCAGTTAAACCTGTTGGTTACCCTGTAGTAACTACAGTGTAGTTAGTGAGCAGGCTGTTTAGTAACAGCAGTAGTAGTAATAGTAGTACTAGTAGTGGCAGTGATAGTAGTAGTAATGGTAATAGTCCTAGTAGTAGTTGTAATAGTATTAGTAGTATTAGTAGTGGTAGTACTAGTACTAGTACGTCACCAGCTCAACAGTGTCTCTGCCTCAGCCTCCATCATGGATGAAGCGGTCAGCCCTCTGAGGATTCCTCCTGAAATGAGCGTCTACGCTGACCAACACCACGTCTTTGACCTGGTTCAGGTAAACAGCGTTGTTCTGGTGATGAACTGTCACTGATCCTCCAGGGGGTTTTCATATTTTAAACCAGTAACCAAACCAAAGCATTTTAAATTCACTCTTCGAGGTCTTGAGGACATTGTGGTCTCTTGGTGTTTGTAATCTGCCCAGTACCCAGACAACCTGATAGATACCAATACAGTTTTCATTCTTATTTCTATTGTGAAGTTGGTCTGATATTTCTCTCTAACTGGCATTACGTCTTAAAATAACTTTCTGAAAGCTGAAAGACACTCAAAGGGTTTATTTTAAAGACTGGCTTCACATTCTCATTACAGTAACAAGATGAGATGAAAATGAGCCAATAGAGAGCCAAGATCAGCTAACCACCACTATTACTAGTACTACTACTAGTACTAGTAGTACTACTGCTTCTACGTCCATTAATAATAATAATAATAATAATAATGTTGTCTGTCTCAGAGCCTGGTGTCCAGCTTGATGGTTAATCGACCAGAAGAGCCGATCTCCTACCTGATAGGGCTGCTGAAGAGAAACAGCATGGACCGTAAGAACCAGAACCAGAACCAGAACCCAGCAACACAGAGCTTATAGGAATGTCCCACTGAGAACATTCCCTCCATTGAGTAGAAGAGTGGTCAGCTGTCCTGGAGTCCCGTCCACCTCTCACCATTTAAACTGCAATAAATGAAATAATATTGTCTGGTTCTTTAGTTGACCTGTTGGCCTGTTTATATATGCTGGTTCTTACTGGCTGTGGCCACTAGGTGGAGCTGTGGGTCTACAGTAGCAACAGACTGGAGACCAACTGACCGCCATGTTTACCTGTCTGTCTGTCTGTCTGCCTGTCTGTCTGTCAGTTCCCAGGGTCCTTCTACTTGGTCCTCCTGCTACTGGGAAGAAGACGGTAGTAAGTATTATGGACAGGTGGACAGACAGGCGTTCTGACCTACCTGTTTGTCTGTCTGTCAGCACCACTGTAATGTTGATAGTTAGAAATTCTCCAAATGAGAAACATGTTTTCATTTCATATCCAATAAAAACTAGAATATGGTTTGGATGATTTGTGTTTTTTTAATTATTGTTGTTGTTGTTCCCACCAGGCCAGGAAGCTGTGTGGTCAGCTGGGATCTGTCCATGTGACACTGGACAGTCTGCTGGGAGAACCAGACCTCAGCAAGCTGGCCCTGCAATACACACACACACAGCAGGTACACACACACACACACACACACACACACACACACACACACACACACACACACGTAGAGGATCAATGACATAATTGACCATGGGACAGTAAAATCCATCGTCTGTCTGGTGAACAAGGAGGAGATGGAAGCTTCCTCTTGTTTGTATTACAGATGAACCAGCTACAGATTCTGGACTATTCCAATAGAGTGGTGCAGGAATGAGTCCTAAAACCAGGAAGTGAGTTAGCATGTTAGCACTTCCTGCTCCCTCGTCTCGAAGTCAATGGTTTTATTGAACGGGTTTTTGGTTAGATGCCTGAAATAAGGTCTGTGGTTAACACAAGTTTAAGAGTAATAATAATCCAATAATCCAAAATCCAATGGAAAAATCCCATTAAGAGGGGCACGTGTGAGGGTCTTGGTGGGGTCCTGGTGAGGTCAGAGGTCACAGTCCTGATGAGGAAAGAAACTCCGTCTCAGTCTCTCTGTTTTGGCAGCGTGACTACGGAGGCGCTTGCCTGACCGCAGCAGCTGAAACAGTCCGTTGTTGGGGTGGTGAGGATCCTTCATGATCCTGCAGGCTCTGGTTCTGCACCTCCTGGTGTACAAGTCCTGCAGGGTGGGGAGTGTAGTGTGTGTGTGATGTGTGTGTGATGTGTGTGTATTGTGTGTGTGTTCAGGAGGTTCCTGCTGAACTGTTGGTCAGACTGATTCAACAGAGACTGGTAAAGACAGACTGCGTCAGACGGGTAAGACTAGCTCTCTCTCTCTCTCTCTCTCTCTCTCTCTCTCTCTCTCTCTCTCTCTCTCTCTCTCTCTCTCTCTCTTCTTGCTGCTGTCGTTTCTCTGTTCTCTCCAGTACTGATGTGATGCTGTGATGATAATAATTATTACTCTGGTCCATGTTGTGTTGTACTACGATTCCCAGAAGGCCGAGTGGCTGCTGATCAAACAGAATCACTGCTGTCACATCAAAACCTCGTACATCCTCATTTCAGATTCACTGTAGTGTTGAAGTGTGTATGAGAGCTCATGTCTTCATTATTATCATGTCAAGTACAAACACATTGGACCTCATTTACGGAATGTGCGTACGATCAGATTTGATCGTATAACGCTAGTACGAATGTTTCTACGAACAGTCGGATTCATCTTTTTGTTCGTATCTGAATTTGTTCGTTGGTACGATCAAATCCTACGAGTGTTTGGAAACATGTGGGAGGCTCTTAGAACGTTTTATTCTTTATGAAACATCCATCACAGTAGAGCCAAACCTCAACAACAAGATGTTTCAGTGGCCTGGTAGAAACAAAGACCTGATAGGCTGAAACAAACGCCTTACAAACACAATAACATAGTCCTACCATCTGATGAAGATGCAGCCTGGATCTGATCTGAGTCCAGCTCCAATGCTGACTGGACACCGACTGTGAGGTCTTTCCTGTTATTGATCGATCCTCTGATCATGTCGATAGCGGCTCAGTGCTGCCGTCCTCCTGAGGCTGATAATACGTCTACTTCTCCTTCATCTAGTTTCATGTTGAACTGTTTCTTGTGTTTCTGCTGAAACAGCATTGACAGCGTTCATAGTTTCTTGCCATGCTTTACTGTGATCAGTTCTTGTGACTCCACTGCTGATGCTTCTGAAACTCATGAGAGCAACTCTTCCATTTCAGAGTCCTCCAAGTTCCTCTTTTCCTCTTTTCCCTGGTGTACTTGAACACAACCCTTCAGTCTGCAGCCTTTTACGGTGTTGAACAGCGTTTACCCGCAAACCGGCTTCAACAGGCACGAGCATCCACTTTACCAACGATTGGCGTTCATCAAATATACACCTGTTCTACCAACAAATGAGGTTTCCTGCTTGTTTCATGAATCCCACGTTGGTATTTTCTTATGCACATAAATACGACAAATTTACTAATAATTTAAGAAAGGTTTTGTGTATGAGGCCCAGTGAGTGTATTGATGTACTCCATTGTATTTGTTCATGTGCAGAC
This sequence comes from Hoplostethus atlanticus, assembly GCA_034670405.1. Lineage (NCBI taxonomy): Eukaryota > Metazoa > Chordata > Actinopteri > Trachichthyiformes > Trachichthyidae > Hoplostethus > Hoplostethus atlanticus. The sequence goes on along the minus strand of JAXDDX010000042.1, from coordinate 2,990,883 downwards.
AGGCCGTGGACTTCAGGTCGTTAATGTTCAATTCTAGTAAAATAACATCACATCTATAGAACCAGTTTCTACTACGTTAACTAGTTAGTTTCCATGGAGACAGATGGGTTGGTCTTCTGTAGTCTGTCTAATAAACTAACCACTAGACAACCACACGTCAGACGTCACGTTCCTGCTGCACTTGGAGGGTCGGAAAACAAGCTAGTTGAAATGCCATGCCAACGGCTACTTTACATTAGACGCTCCACCTAACTAGAACTATATAGAACCAGAACTAGAACTATATAGAACTAGAACTATATAGAACTATATAGAACTAGAACTAGAACTATATAGAACTAGAACTAGAACTAGAACTATATAGAACTAGAACTAGAACTCATGTCTACGTTGGAACTATTTCACTTGCAACGGTGAACATTTTAATAATGTGTCAACTGGTCAGCAGCAGGAATAAACCAGTTAACAGTCCCAGTGTGAACTGGTCAGAGGGTGGTGAACGCTGCACGACGCATCACCAGGTCGGAGCTGCCCTCCATGGAGGTCCTCTATCACCAGCGTAGCAGGAAGAAGCCCAGCAAGATCCTTAAGGATCCTTTCCACCCCAGCCACAAGCTGTTCTGCCTGCTGCCCTCAGGCAGACGGTTCCGTAGCATCCGGACTCGCACCACCAGATTCAAAGACAGTTTTTTCCCACAGGCCATCAGGCTCCTGAACAAACACACCTGAGCCCCCCCCCCCCCCCCCCCCCCCAACCCACCCTGAGCCCCCCCACGCACAACAGGCCACTTTACTTCGAGGACACCTTACACTCTGCTACACTTTATAATTTATAACTTTTGTACTTTTGTAACTTGTACTTATATAACTTTGTACTTTTATATTTGTTCTTAGCACTAGCGTAGGGTGCCAGAGAGGCATAAGAATTTCATTGCCAACTTTAGCTTTTTTTGTGAATGTTTGTGCATATGATAATAAAAAAACCTTGAACCTCAGCAGCAGGAATAAACTAGTTATCAGTCAGAACCGACAGCTTTCAGCTTCTTCTTCCTCTCAACTGGTTTAGCATCAGCAGTTAGCATCTAGCTCCATGTTTCATGTTGCTGCTTGACTGTCTGATTAGCAGCTTTCATCTGCTAATCTGTTTCTGGCTGCAGGCTAAACACACCAGCAGCCTCACACACACTGAGGAGGGATGATTGACAGCTCTCCTCTCCTCTCCTGTCTGGGTCGTGACCTCTGACCTCCACAACATGACTCCAGTCTTTCATTCACACATCAGAGAGACAGACAGACAGAGAGAGAGACAGGGAGAGAGACAGGTAGCTGTTGTGTTTCATGCTGCTGTGTTTTTCAGTCTAAATACATCGTCTTCATCAGAGAAACATCAGCAGCAATTAGCATCAAACCAGTTCATACCAACCAGTTCATACCAACCAGTTCATACCAACCAGTTCATACCAACCAGTTCATACCAACCAGTTCATACCTTCCTGTCTTCCTTCTAAAAGGATCAATCAGTTTCCTCTCCTGTGATCGATCATGTTGATGTCTGATGTCTTGTAGTGGATTACTTCTACCCAGAGAAAGTAACTTACCACTAATTCTGAGGTAAATGCATCAGGATGGAAGATATGATGTTAGTTTTTTGATGTGAGGATTAAAGGGGGGATGGGAGACCCTGGGGAGGGTGGGGGGTGTTATGAGGCTCCTCATTAGAATTTCAATCACATCAGAGAGAGAGAGGAGAGAGAGAGAGAGAGGAGAGAGAGAGAGAGAGAGAGAGAGAGGAGAGAGAGAGAGAGAGAGAGAGAGAGAGAGAGAGAGAGAGAGAGAGAGAGAGAGAGAGAGAGAGAGAGAGGAGAGAGAGAGAGAGAGAGAGAGAGAGAGAGAGAGAGAGAGAGAGAGAGAGAGAGAGAGAGAGAGGAGAGAGAGAGAGAGAGAGAGAGAGAGAGAGAGAGAGAGAGAGAGAGAGGAGAGAGAGAGAGAGAGAGAGAGAGAGAGAGAGAGAGAGAGAGAGAGAGAGAGAGAGAGAGAGAGAGAGAGAGAGAGAGAGAGAGAGAGAGAGAGAGAGAGAGAGAGAGAGAGAGAGAGAGAGAGGGGATCGGACTTGTTTTTCCAGCATATCCCACAGATGCATCCCAAAGTAACATCCACATGAATGCAGGACCCAAGGTTTCCCAGAGAACATTGTCCAGAGCATCACACTGCCTCCGCCGGCTTGCCTTCTTCCCATAATGCATCCTGGTACCATCTCTTCCCCAGGTAAACGACGCACACGCACCCGGCCGTCCACATGATGTAAAAGAAAACGTGATTCATCAGACCAGGCCACCTTCTTCCATTGCTCCAAGGTCCAGTTCTGACGCTCACCTGTCCATTGTAGGTGGACAGGGGTCAGCATGGTCACTCTGACCGGTCTGAGGCTACACAGCCCCATACACAGCAAGCTGTGATGCACTGTGTGTTCTGACACCTTTCTATCATAGCAGCATTAACTGGTTCAGCAATTTGTGCTGCAGTAGCTCTTCTGTGGGATCGGACCAGACGGGCTAGCCTTCGCTCCCCACATGCATCAATGAGCCTTGGCCTTGACCCTGTTGCCGGTTCACCGGTTGTCCTTCCTTGGACCACTTTTGGTCGGTACTAATCACTGCATACCGGGAACACCCCACAAGACCTGCCGTTTTGGAGATGCTCTGACCCAGTCGTCTAGTCAAAGTCTCTCAGATCCTTACGCTTGCCCATTTTTCCTACTTCACATCAACTTCAAGAACTGACTGTTCTCTTGCTTCCCAGTATATCCCACCCCTTGACAGGTGCCATTGTAACAAGATAATCAATGTTATTCACTTCACCTGTCAGTGGTTTTAATGTTGTGGCTGATCGGTGAGAAAGACAAAACTCACTTTTCCTTTGTTAAACATTCAGGTTTGAGGTTCAATAACATTTTGGATTGACTGAGCATTGTATTTGTTCAACAATAACATTAATTCTGAGGAATACAATTTGCCTAATAATTGTGCACGCAGTGTATATACATCGGACTTTGAGAATGGAAGGGAGCCTGTACGAGCGCTGCTAAATGACAATAGTTTTCTAGAAACTATAGTGATCTCTTGCTCCAGGACACCACATGTTGCGGCTGTCGGCAGGAAGCTGAAGCTTTCAGTCAGCAGAGGAAGCCACCTTCGGAGCTCCGCTGCAGTAGCCATGCCTCAGGCAACAGGAGCTACCATTAACCACTACCAGCTACCATTAACATTAACCACTACCATTAACCACTACCAGCTACCATTAACATTAACCACTACCATTAACCACTACCAGCTACCATTAACATTAACCACTACCATTAACCACTACCAGCTACCATTAACATTAACCACTACCATTAACCACTACCATTAACCACTACCAGCTACCATTAACATTAACCACTACCATTAACCACTACCAGCTACCATTAACATTAACCACTACCATTAACCACTACCAGCTACCATTAACCACTACCAGCTACCATTAACCATTAACCACTACCATTAACATTAACCACTACCATTAACCACTACCAGCTACCATTAACCACTACCAGCTACCATTAACATTAACCACTACCATTAACCACTACCAGCTACCATTAACCACTACCAGCTACCATTAACATTAACCACTACCATTAACCACTACCAGCTACCATTAACCACTACCAGCTACCATTAACATTAACCACTACCATTAACCACTACCAGCTACCATTAACATTAACCACTACCATTAACCACTACCAGCTACCATTAACATTAACCACTACCATTAACCACTACCAGCTACCATTAACAACACAGCTGAGCTCAGGACGATCTGCCAGAATAAAGTGATTCCTGAAACTGACTGGTTGGAGGTCTGGACTGAAGAATGAATAGACTGAGTGGTAGTCAGACTGGTTGGAGGTCTGGACTGAAGAATGAATAGACTGAGTGGTAGTCAGACTGGTTGGAGGTCTGGATTGAAGAATGAATAGACTGAGTGGTAGTCAGACTGGTTGGAGGTCTGGACTGAAGAATGTATTTCATGTTAGTTGTGTGATGTCCTTGTCAAGCAGAGAGAAGACCTGCTGTCACCCTGATGCTTTCAAATCACTGGCAACGCTGTGTCCTACTTAGCGGCATTTGTTGAGTTTGGTCACATTATCTGTGAAAGAAGATGGTAAATCTGTTAGGAGAGTCAGAGTCAGAGGTCAGAGGTCAGAGGTCAGAGGTCAGGGTCTGGAGGCTGGTAGGGATTCAGTGTCTTGTTCAAGGACCCTTCAGCAGGGTGGAGGTTTGAACCCAGGACCGAGAAACTACAGCTTTAATAACTCTGGGTGTGTGTGTGTGTGTGTGTGTGTGTGTGTGTGTGTGTGTGTGTGTGTGTGTGTGTGTGTGTGTGTGTGTGTGTGTGTGTGTGTGTGTGTGTTCTCAGGGCTGGGTGCTGGAGGGAATCCCTCAGACTCGTCAGCAGGCTCTCTCTCTCCAGGAGGCTGGCATCACCCCTGACCACGTTGGTGAGAAGTGTGTCTGTGTGTGTGTGTGTGTGTGTGTGTGTCTGTGTGTGTGGGTGTGTAGCCGTCAGACTGAACACATTATACACAACCATGAATTACAGCTACACACTTCTAGTCAGTAGTACTAGTAGTACTACTGTAGTATTAGTACGAGATTGATCCAGGATGGAGGACTGTAACCATGGCTACCCTAACTGGGTGTGTGTGTGTGTGTGTGTGTGTGTGTGTGTGTGTGTCCGGTAATGTAACAGTAATGTTGGAGGCTCCTGATGATGTGTTGTTGGAGAGGAGTCAGGGCCGGCTGGTAGACCTGCTGACTGGAGGTGAGTCCGCTTCAGTCCGCTTCAGTCCACTTCAGGGGATTCTGAAAAGGGGGGGTTGGATTCACTTAGCCTGGTCACCTTTAGTCTCTAGTCTGGTCACCTTAAGTCTCTAGTCTGGTCACCTTTAGTCTTTAGTCTGGTCACCTTTAGTCTCTAGTCTGGTCACCTTTAGTCTCTAGTCTGGTCACCTTTAGTCTTTAGTCTGGTCACCTTTAGTCTCTAGTCTGGTCACCTTTAGTCTCTAGTTTGGTCCCCTTTAGTCTCTAGTCTGGTCACCTTTAGTCTCTAGTTTGGTCCCCTTTAGTCTCTAGTCTGGTTACCTTTAGTCTTTAGTCTGGTCACCTTTAGTCTCTAGTCTGGTCACCTTTAGTCTTTAGTCTGGTCACCTTTAGTCTCTAGTCTGGTCACCTTTAGTCTCTAGTTTGGTCCCCTTTAGTCTCTAGTCTGGTTACCTTTAGTCTCTAGTCTGGTCACCTTTAGTCTCTAGTCTGGTCACCTTTAGTCTTTAGTCTGGTTACCTTTAGTCTCTAGTCTGGTCACCTTTAGTCTCTAGTTTGGTCCCCTTTAGTCTCTAGTCTGGTTACCTTTAGTCTCTAGTCTGGTCACCTTTAGTCTCTAGTTTGGTCACCTTTAGTCTTTAGTGTGGTCACCTTTAGTCTTTAGTCTGGTTTCCTTTAGTCTCTAGTGTGGTCACCTTTAGTCTTTAGTCTGGTTACCTTTAGTCTCTAGTCTGGTCACCTTTAGTCTTTAGTCTGGTTACCTTTAGTTTCTAGTCTGGTCACCTTTAGTCTCTAGTCTGGTCACCTTTAGTCTTTAGTCTGGTTACCTTTAGTCTCTAGTCTGGTCACCTTTAGTCTTTAGTCTGGTTACCTTTAGTCTCTAGTCTGGTCACCTTTAGTCTCTAGTCTGTTGCCCTTTAGTCTCTAGTCTGGTCACCTTTAGTCTCTAGTCTGGTCCCCTTTAGTCTCTAGTCTGGTCACCTTTAGTCTCTAGTCTGGTCACCTTTAGTCTTTAGTCTGGTTACCTTTAGTCTCTAGTCTGGTCACCTTTAGTCTCTAGTTTGGTGCCCTTTAGTCTCTAGTCTGGTCACCTTTAGTCTCTAGTTTGGTCCCCTTTAGTCTTTAGTGTGGTCACCTTTAGTCTTTAGTCTGGTTACCTTTAGTCTCTAGTGTGGTCACCTTTAGTCTTTAGTCTGGTTACCTTTAGTCTCTAGTCTGGTTACCTTTAGTCTCTAGTCTGGTCACCTTTAGTCTTTAGTCTGGTTACCTTTAGTTTCTAGTCTGGTCACCTTTAGTCTCTAGTCTGGTCACCTTTAGTCTTTAGTCTGGTTACCTTTAGTCTCTAGTCTGGTCACCTTTAGTCTTTAGTCTGGTTACCTTTAGTCTCTAGTCTGGTCACCTTTAGTCTCTAGTTTGGTGCCCTTTAGTCTCTAGTCTGGTCACCTTTAGTCTCTAGTCTGGTCCCCTTTAGTCTCTAGTTTGGTCCCCTTTAGTCTCTACTCTGGTCACCTTTAGTCTTTAGTCTGGTCACCTTTAGTCTCTAGTCTGGTCACCTTTAGTCTTTAGTGTGGTTACCTTTAGTCTCTAGTCTGGTCACCTTTAGTCTCTAGTCTGGTCAACTTTAGTCTTTAGTGTGGTCACCTTTAGGTTTAAGTGTGGTTACCTTTAGTCTCTAGTCTGGTCACCTTTAGTCTCTAGTCTGGTCAACTTTAGTCTTTAGTGTGGTCACCTTTAGGTTTAAGTGTGGTTACCTTTAGTCTCTAGTCTGGTCACCTTTAGTCTCTAGTCTGGTTACCTTTAGTCTTTAGTGTGGTCACCTTTAGGTTTAAGTGTGGTTACCTTTAGTCTCTAGTCTGGTCACCTTTAGTCTCTAGTCTGGTTACCTTTAGTCTTTAGTGTGGTCACCTTTAGGTTTAAGTGTGGTTACCTTTAGTCTCTAGTCTGGTCACCTTTAGTCTCTAGTGTGGTCACCTTTAGTCTTTAGTCTGGTCCCCTTTAGTCTCTAGTTTGGTCCCCTTTAGTCTTTAGTGTGGTCACCTTTAGTCTTTAGTCTGGTCACCTTTAGTCTTTAGTCTGGTTACCTTTAGTCTCTAGTCTGGTTACCTTTAGTCTCTAGTCTGGTCACCTTTAGTCTTTAGTCTGGTTACCTTTAGTTTCTAGTCTGGTCACCTTTAGTCTCTAGTCTGGTCACCTTTAGTCTTTAGTCTGGTTACCTTTAGTTTCTAGTCTGGTTACCTTTAGTCTCTAGTCTGGTCACCTTTAGTCTCTAGTCTGGTTACCTTTAGTCTTTAGTGTGGTCACCTTTAGGTTTAAGTGTGGTTACCTTTAGTCTCTAGTCTGGTCACCTTTAGTCTCTAGTCTGGTCACCTTTAGTCTTTAGTGTGGTCACCTTTAGGTTTAAGTGTGGTTACCTTTAGTCTCTAGTCTGGTCACCTTTAGTCTCTAGTCTGGTTACCTTTAGTCTTTAGTGTGGTCACCTTTAGGTTTAAGTGTGGTTACCTTTAGTCTCTAGTCTGGTCACCTTTAGTCTTTAGTGTGGTTACCTTTAGTCTCTAGTCTGGTCACCTTTAGTCTCTAGTGTGGTTACCTTTAGTTTCTAGTCTGGTCACCTTTAGTCTTTAGTCTGGTCCCCTTTAGTCTCTAGTTTGGTCCCCTTTAGTCTTTAGTGTGGTCACCTTTAGTCTTTAGTCTGGTCACCTTTAGTCTTTAGTCTGGTCCCCTTTAGTCTCTAGTTTGGTCCCCTTTAGTCTTTAGTGTGGTTACCTTTAGTCTCTAGTCTGGTCACCTTTAGTCTCTAGTGTGGTCACCTTTAGTCTTTAGTCTGGTCCCCTTTAGTCTCTAGTTTGGTCCCCTTTAGTCTTTAGTGTGGTCACCTTTAGTCTTTAGTCTGGTCACCTTTAGTCTTTAGTCTGGTTACCTTTAGTCTCTAGTCTGGTCACCTTTAGTCTCTAGTCTGGTCACCTTTAGTCTTTAGTGTTGTCACCTTTAGGTTTAAGTGTGGTTACCTTTAGTCTCTAGTCTGGTCACCTTTAGTCTCTAGTCTGGTTACCTTTAGTCTTTAGTGTGGTCACCTTTAGGTTTAAGTGTGGTTACCTTTAGTCTCTAGTCTGGTCACCTTTAGTCTCTAGTGTGGTCACCTTTAGTCTTTAGTCTGGTCCCCTTTAGTCTCTAGTTTGGTCCCCTTTAGTCTTTAGTGTGGTCACCTTTAGTCTTTAGTCTGGTCACCTTTAGTCTTTAGTCTGGTTACCTTTAGTCTCTAGTCTGGTTACCTTTAGTCTCTAGTCTGGTCACCTTTAGTCTTTAGTCTGGTTACCTTTAGTTTCTAGTCTGGTCACCTTTAGTCTCTAGTCTGGTCACCTTTAGTCTTTAGTCTGGTTACCTTTAGTTTCTAGTCTGGTTACCTTTAGTCTCTAGTCTGGTCACCTTTAGTCTCTAGTCTGGTTACCTTTAGTCTTTAGTGTGGTCACCTTTAGGTTTAAGTGTGGTTACCTTTAGTCTCTAGTCTGGTCACCTTTAGTCTCTAGTCTGGTCACCTTTAGTCTTTAGTGTGGTCACCTTTAGGTTTAAGTGTGGTTACCTTTAGTCTCTAGTCTGGTCACCTTTAGTCTCTAGTCTGGTTACCTTTAGTCTTTAGTGTGGTCACCTTTAGTCTTTAGTCTGGTCCCCTTTAGTCTCTAGTTTGGTCCCCTTTAGTCTTTAGTGTGGTCACCTTTAGTCTTTAGTCTGGTCACCTTTAGTCTTTAGTCTGGTCCCCTTTAGTCTCTAGTTTGGTCCCCTTTAGTCTTTAGTCTGGTCACCTTTAGTCTTTAGTCTGGTTACCTTTAGTCTCTAGTCTGGTTACCTTTAGTCTCTAGTCTGGTCACCTTTAGTCTTTAGTCTGGTTACCTTTAGTTTCCAGTCTGGTCACCTTTAGTCTTTAGTCTGGTCCCCTTTAGTCTCTAGTGTGGTCACCTTTAGTCTTTAGTCTGGTCACCTTTAGTCTTTAGTCTGGTCCCCTTTAGTCTCTAGTTTGGTCCCCTTTAGTCTTTAGTGTGGTCACCTTTAGTCTTTAGTCTGGTCACCTTTAGTCTTTAGTCTGGTTACCTTTAGTCTCTAGTCTGGTTACCTTTAGTCTCTAGTCTGGTCACCTTTAGTCTTTAGTCTGGTTACCTTTAGTTTCTAGTCTGGTCACCTTTAGTCTCTAGTCTGGTCACCTTTAGTCTTTAGTCTGGTTACCTTTAGTCTCTAGTCTGGTCACCTTTAGTCTCTAGTTTGGTGCCCTTTAGTCTCTAGTCTGGTCACCTTTAGTCTCTAGTCTGGTCACCTTTAGTCTCTAGTTTGGTCCCCTTTAGTCTTTAGTGTGGTCACCTTTAGTCTTTAGTCTGGTCACCTTTAGTCTCTAGTCTGGTTACCTTTAGTCTCTAGTCTGGTCACCTTTAGTCTCTAGTCTGGTTACCTTTAGTCTCTAGTCTGGTCACCTTTAGTCTCTAGTGTGGTTACCTTTAGTTTCTAGTCTGGTCACCTTTAGTCTCTAGTCTGGTCACCTTTAGTCTTTAGTGTGGTTACCTTTAGTTTCTAGTCTGGTCACCTTTAGTCTCTAGTGTGGTCACCTTTAGTCTCTAGTCTGGTCACCTTTAGTCTTTAGTGTGGTTCCCTTTAGTCTCTAGTCTGGTCACCTTTTGTTTCTAGTCTGGTCACCTTTAGTCTTTAGTGTGGTTACCTTTAGTCTCTAGTCTGGTCACCTTTAGTCTCTAGTCTGGTCACCTTTAGTCTTTAGTGTGGTTACCTTTAGTCTCTAGTCTGGTCACCTTTTGTTTCTAGTCTGGTCACCTTTAGTCTTTAGTGTGGTTACCTTTAGTCTCTAGTCTGGTCACCTTTAGTCTCTAGTCTGGTCACCTTTAGTCTTTAGTGTGGTTACCTTTAGTCTCTAGTCTGGTCACCTTTAGTCTCTAGTCTGGTCACCTTTAGTCTTTAGTGTGGTTACCTTTAGTCTCTAGTCTGGTCACCTTTAGTCTCTAGTCTGGTCACCTTTAGCCCCCTGGGTCCCATAAAGAGGAGTCTGGTTGGTGTGACGTGACGTCAGGGGGCTGGAGGACGATCTCCTAGTGTCCATTGGTTCTTAATAGAGATCAGCCTACATTATACATTCCTAAAGAAAACATGGTGGGAAATCTTTGACCTGATGTCCCTAATCTTGTCTTAAAAGAAAGTTAAAAGCTTTTGACAGTCAGCATGAGAGGAAACAGACACATCAGGAGGAGCAGGGTTCTAATCTAATAGTTGGTAGAGATTAACTTTAATGTTTTGATTACAGGACAGTAATAAATCACTTCATTTATGTCACTCCCTATCAAACAAATCAACATTTCTAGATCTTTGAGAAATGCTCGTATGAAATTAGAATATAGTTGAATATATATTTAATTCAAATATTAACACATGTACGTTCCTAATACAAAGTGTGAATTGTTTTGGTCTTTTAACAACTAATATCAGATATTGACTAAATTAATCTGGTCCTGTATGTGTTATTGTTGTTACTGCTAAAATATTATTTGAAAATCTTGTTTGAGAAATATAATTTGACAAAAGAATTGTGTTTGTTTTTTTGTAGTGGACTCCACTGTATCTGATATCACTTCCTCTCTGTAGACATGTACAATGATGTCACTTCCTGTCTGTAGATGTGTACCACCAGACCTTCATATGGCCGGCTGACCAGACTGTAGCTCAGCGTTTGGAGAGGGGGCAGAACCTGTCAGAGGAGCAACAATTGGCCAACCTGCAGAGGTACCGGTGTGAGGTCACAGGCCTTAGCTCCGCCTACCGCCACGTTCTGAAGGTGGTCAATGCCGACCAACCACATGCCGACGTCTATCAACAGGGTAGGATCACACACATCTAGATCGAGACTAAACTGATCGGTAGTAATGCTAATAATAATAATATAGCTTGAGCAGTTTTTTATTTATTATTAGTTTTTTATTTTTTAATGATCCACATGGGAAATTGGGTTGTTGGGATTTAGATCAAATGACAAAAAGACAAAACAACAATTGATTACAACAAGTGATTGAAAATACTCCAGATAGTTATACCAGATGTTCTAAGGTCTATTTCGGCATCCCCCAGGGTTCAGTTCTGGTTCCCCTCTTATTCTATATGCTCCCCCATCGGTAATTATGGTGTCTTCTTCCACTGCTATGCAGATGATAAGCAACTTTGCATAGCACTACAACCTGGAGATACAACTTGACTTGAGTTGTATCTCCATTACCTGAAGTTCAACACTGAATAATAAACTCTAGAAGATCCATTCAGTCAACTAAGGACTTCAGTCCTCTACTGTCGGCACCATCATTTGGTTTCATTTAGCTCCACCTAGACTCCTGTGTACTCATGAGGTTGTTGGTTTGAATCCAGATCCTGACTTCCTGTCGCCCTCACCCCTCTTTCATGTCTTCCTGTCTCTCAACTGTCTAAACAGCAGAAATACTATGTAATAACGCTAACCAGATAAACTGGTGTGTGTGTATGTGTGTGTGTGTGTGTGTGTATTGTGTCAGTGCTGGGGTTCATTCTGACTCGTCGTCACTCCATGGCGCCTTACATTCCCAGAATCCTCCTCTTTGGTCCGCCAGGTTCGGGGAAGAGTCTGCAGGCCAGACTGCTGTCAGAGAAATACAAGATGGTGGACGGTTAGCACACACACACACACACACACACACACACACACACACACACACAGGCACACACACTATATCTCCCATTATGGGTTGTAGATATTGTATGTTGTTTTGTATTTTTTATAGTATTGTATTTGATTTTACTAATTACAGTTAAATTCTAAATGCTGTAAAATGTTATCATCTTCTGTCTGTCTGTCTACCTGTCTGTCTCTATGCCTGTCTGTCTGTCTCTCTACATATCTGTCTGTCTCCTGTCTGTCTGTGTGTCAGTGTGTTGTGGCCAGTTGTTGAGGTCGGTAGTAGCTGATGGTTCCATAGTGGGAGAACTGGTCAGACCTTACCTGGAGACTGGACAGCGAGGTAGGACACACACACACACACACACACACACACACACACACACACACAGCAGAGTTGTTGCTGTTGTTGGCTACAGAACAGTCCTTTCACAATAAAGTGTCAGACTGGGTTGGATGCTCACACCAGGGATAAGGCTGGTAACTGATTGTTTTTTAGTTATTGATTACTTGTTGCTGTTTTAGTCCCAGACAGATCTAACTTAACAGAACCAGGGGTAAGGATAATCATTAGTTGTGATTAGTTATTGATCATGTGTTCTTGCTGTAGTTCCAGACAGCTTAGTCCTGCAGATCCTAACAGAGCGTCTGAGTCGTCTGGACTGCAGCACCAGAGGCTGGGTCCTCCACGGCTTCCCCTTAGACCAGGAGCAAGCTAGGGGCCTGCAGGAGTCCAACCACCAGCCCAACAGGTGACACACTGTACTGCAATAATAACAGTAATACTACACAGCAGATAGCATGAACACTGTACTGATCTAATGGGTCATATAGCTTAAAGTACAAACTAACCTGATGGATCTAATTTACCAGCCACTTTCACTGTTAACAACTAGATATGATTTTTGAATAGAACTGTCCTAATAAGACTCCAAGTGATGGTTGGTTACCTGTAGAGTAACTAACTTACCAGACACTTTAACTATTTCACTACTAGGTCCACTGAATTGTCTGTTAGTTAATAATGTGTCAGTAGAACCAGTTGACTGTCTGAACCAGGTTGTTGTGGTGTGTCTGTAGATCATCCAGTAATGTTCTCAGTAAAAGTGATCAGTGTGATCAGGTAGATTTGTCTCCAAATGTAGGTTACTGTGACTCAGTAAACTGTCTTGTCTTTAGCCCTAGTCTCTACTCCAAAACACTCTGAGTTGGAGCTGGAGAAGAGTCAGCTAGTTAACCTGAACTAACTGGTAGCTAGCTCACTAGCCAGCAGGCTAGTTTAGTTACTGTTAACATGGGACGACTAGCCACTGCTAACGCTAGCTTCTACTAGATACGTTAGCTAGTGTGCTAATCAGATGTGTTAGCAACAAGACAGTGATGGTTAGCTGACCAGATACTATGGTTAGCTAGCTAACTAGCCAGCAGGCTAGTTTAGTTACTGTTAACATGGGACGACTAGCCACTGCTAACGCTAGCTTCTACTAGCTACATTAGCTAGTGTGCTAATCAGATGTGTTAACAACAAGAGTTCTGTAAAGTACCACAAATTGGTTCTTTTCCATAGTTTTTTTTTTAGCAGAACCTTTTTGTAAAGAACCCTTTAAGAATGTGTGCTGAGCTCTAGCAGGTTAAAGAACTTTTTGAGAACCACACTTTGTCATTTTTTTGAGTCATTATGGTTCCATATAAAACCTCTAACCCATCCAGGAACCCACCTGTTATTAACCAGGTTGATTTAGACAACTAACTAGGACACACACAGACAGACAGACAGACACACAGACACACCCACAGACAGACAGACAGACAGACACACACACACAC
>JAXDDX010000042.1:2962500-2975000 GCA_034670405.1 Hoplostethus atlanticus | reverse complement strand
TGACCCCAAGGCTCCCTAATGCCGGGATCAGACTACACGATATCTTTGTCTGTTACGATGGTCACTGTGTCAGATTAGGCGATATAGAGTGATAAATTCGTGCCGTGTCTTGGCTGACAGACATGACAGACTACACGTTGGTCACCGACCAATAATCGCTTGCTGATGCGTGATCGGAAAGCAGGTGCTAGGCAACGAGAGATGTCCCGATGGCGCGGCCGTGTCTAGACGCCGTCGTGGTAGCTCCGCGGAGATTGTGCGTTTTTTTAGTTTTTGTGTTTGTTTTTAATATCTTTTTTTGCTCAAACACATCGGCACTAACATCCTACGAACGCAGCACACTTTTGGACATAAACTTTTGCGCAAAACAAAGGTTTTTGTCCACTTTTCCCATCGACCCAGCGTGGCCGGCAGAGATAGTACGAGCGAGCCACAACAACAACAGTGGAGACGTCGATCTACGGGGAGACGAAGGAGGAAACATCGGGGAAAACGGAGCGGAATTCGGAACAGACTGAGAGTTCAAGCCCACCGTCCACCTCTGCCCAGCATCCTTCTTGCTAACATCCAGTCTCTGGATAATAAGTTGGATGATGTTAGGGCGAGGATTAGATTCCAACGGGACATGAGGGATTGTAACATCTTTTGTCTGACGGAAACATGGCTGACCCCGCTGGTGCCGGATCGAGTCATATGCCCAACCGAGTCCTTCTCTGTTTTCCGTGCGGATAGAACGGAAGAGTCTGGCAAATCTAAGGGTGGAGGGGTTTGCTTCATGACCAACAACAAGTGGTGCAACCCCAAGGACATTAAGACTCTTTCTCGTTCCTGCTCGTCGAACCTGGAACATCTGACGATCTCATGCCGTCCATTCTACCTTCCCCGGGAGTTCAGCTCGGTCATCACCACAGCCGTCTACATACCACCACAAGCGGACACCGACGTAGCACTATCGGACCTACATGATGTGTTATGTCGGCATCAGAACAAGCATCCCGACGCGGCTATGGTGGTGGCTGGGGACTTTAATAGGGCGAACCTAAAAAAAGTCATGCCGAACTTTCATCAGCACATTACGTGTGCTACCAGAGGGGAAAGAACGTTGGACCACTGCTATACGCCGTTCAAGAGAGGCTACAAGGCTGTCTCTCTCCCTCCGTTCGGCAAATCAGACCATGCCGCCATTTTCCTGCTACCGGAGTATAAACAAAGGATAGCACGGGAAGCGGTAGTGACGAGGGACGTAAAGCGGTGGTCTGACCAATCAGAGGCTGAGCTACAGGACGCTCTGCGTGACGTCGACTGGGACATGTTCCAATCCAGTTCCAAGGGACGTCAGCGAGTTTACGGAAGTAGTAACGAGCTTCATAGCAACGCTAGTGGATACCATCGTCCCTACGGTAAAAGTTAGGTCCTTTCCTAACCAAAAACCGTGGGTTGATAGATCCATCCGCGACGCTTTGAACGCCCGCACTGCTGCCTATAACTCCGGTCTTGTATCCGGCAACATGGACGAGCACAAGGCAGCGTCCTATGGACTGAGAAGGGCGGTGAAGGAGGCCAAGAGGAGGTATAGGGACAGAGTGGAGTCGCAGATGGAGCAGCGCGACACCAGACGCCTATGGCAGGGGCTACGGACTATAACAGACTACCAGGGCAGACCCCTGCAATTGTGAGTGCCGACGCATCCCTAGCGGAGGACCTGAACTCATTTTATGCACAGTTTGAGGCTAGCAACAACAGCGCTAGCTCGCCGGCTAACAACATCACCGTTAGCGCAGCCGGAGTGAGTTCTACCGCTGGGGATGAACACACACTCTCTGTGACCTGAGCACAGTGTGAGGAGGGCTCTGACGAGGGTGAACACCAGGAAAGCTGCTGGTCCGGATGGCATATCTGGGCGAGTACTGAAGACCTGTGCTAATCAGCTAGCTCCAGTGTTCACCACTATATTCAACATCTCCCTGGCTGAGTCTGTGGTCCCCGCCTGCTTCAAGAGATCCACTATTGTCCCTGTGCCCAAGAATGCTTCTCCAGCATGCTTGAATGACTACCGACCGGTAGCCCTCACCTCGGTGGTCATGAAATGCTTCGAGAGGCTGATAAAGGATTACATCTGCGCCTTCCTCCCTTGCTCCATGGACCCGCTGCAGTTTGCTTATCGTCCCAACAGATCCACGGATGATGCTGTCTCCCAGGTACTGCACACCACACTCTCTCATCTGGACAGCCGGAAGGGGGGCTATGTGAGACTGCTGTTCATTGATTATAGTTCAGCTTTCAATACCATAGTCCCCACCAGACTGGCTGGCAAGTTGATTGAGCTGGGACTGAACACCCCCCTGTGTGCCTGGATCCTGGACTTCCTGACCGCCAGGCCCCAGGTGGTCAGGGTGTGCAGACACACCTCCAACCCCCTCACCCTGAACACAGGATCCCCCCAGGGTTGCGTCCTCAGCCCCCTACTGTACTCCCTGTACACACATGACTGTGTGGCCAGGTTCAGCTCCAACTCCATCATTAAGTTTGCGGATGACACAGTGGTGGTGGGCCTGATCTCCAACAACGACGAGAAGGCCTACCTGGAGGAAGTTGCTGATCTGTCACTCTGGTGCCAGGACAACAGCCTCCTCCTGAATGTCACCAAAACTAAGGAGCTGATTGTGGACTTTAGGAGGACACAACAACAGAGGACGTACTCACCATTGGGGATTAATGGGACTACTGTGGAGAGGGTGAGCAGGTATAAATACCTGGGAGTCCACATCTCCGAGGATCTTACATGGTCCACACACACTGACACTCTGGTGAGAAAGGCAAGGCAGCGCCTTTACCACCTCAGGCAACTGAGGAAATTTAAAGTCTCCCGGAGGATCCTTCAGTCCTTCTACTCTGGAGCTGTAGAGAGCATCCTGACAGGAAGCATCACTGCCTGGTTTGGCAACAGCTCCGCTCAGGACAGGAAGGCTTTGCAGAGAGTAGTACGTTCGGCTGAATCGGGCTATAATCGGCCTGATATCGTGTAGTCTGAACCCGCCATAAGGCCGATTATGGATGGCGCAACATTTTTTGCAGCTCAATGAAGATCAAGATTACTTTATTTGGTCCCCCCATCTCTATAGACATAATCACCCACAAGGCCACTTGTCAGCCCATGTAAAACCACATGCCAAAATCTTGGTGTAATATTTGACCACACCCTGAAATTTGACAGACTACTCGGGTGTGAAAGCCTGTTTTTACAAGCTCTACATAATCTCCAGGATTAGGTCCTTGACTTCAAAGTCCTTCATGGCGTGATATCCTCTCGACTTGATTACTGCAACTCTCTGTATTTCGGTGTCAGTCGATCCTAACCAGATCAAGAAAGAGGGACCACAATGAAGCCAGCGTTACGTGGTCTCGCTCCAGGTTATACTGCTGAACTTTACCCCCATGACAGCACTAGATCCCTCAGCTCGTCTGGTCAGGGGCTCCTGTTTGTCCCAAGGGCCAGGCTGGTAACCAGAGGTGACCAGGGATCCGCCTTCCCTCCCACATCCCATCAGCAGAATCAAAACCCATTGTTCCTCCTTAGCTGTTAACTTGATCTGGTGATGTATGAGGCCTTTCTTTTGTAGGTGTGTGTTCCTGCTTGTGTTAAATGTTTTGTTTTTCTGCTCTATTTTATATATATACTCGTATTCTCTTTTTATGTATTTTTAATTGTATGTATTTATGTATCCCCCCCCCCCCCCCCCAACCCACCCCCGTTACCAGGTACCATGCCTTGTCCTGTCCGGCTCCCAGCGCTGAGGTCCAGACCAGACTACTGACCAAACCAACACACACACTACAGACCGTCACACACACACTGACATACTACTGGACACACACCGCAGTTCTGCAGGTACACACACATACACACACACATACACACACACACACACCCTGCAGTGGTTTTCTATCTTAGTTTAGCTGCTAGTCAACCACTGGTCTTGGTTAACTTCCTCTTCAGCTATGGAGCCAACATGGCTGCCAGTGAACACCACAACTCCCACTGTCAACCCATTACAAAGAGTGTGTGTGTGTGTGTGTGTGTGTGTGTGTCTGTGTGTGTGTGTGTGTGTGTGTGTGTCCAGTCTGTGTATCCAGATGCGGTCCATATCAACGCTGACCAGGATCCTCACTCCGTGTTTGAGGCTCTGGAGAGCAGACTGACCCAGAGACTGACCAGACCACTGACCACTGACCAGACCACTGACCAGACCACTGACCAGACCACTGAGCAAAAGCGTAGAGAATCACTCCGTGATGCTCAATTTTCTCACTAGAAACACCGTGAATGTCTTGCCGTGGTCAGCCAGACCCCTGACCCAGACCATTGACCACTGACGAGACCACTGGCCACTGACCAGACCACTGACCACTGACCAGACCACTGACCCAGAGACTGACCGGGCCACTGACCAGACCACTGACCACTGACCAGACCACTGACCAGACCACTGACCAGACCTCTGACCAGACCTCTGACCACTGACCAGACCTCTCCTCTTCTCTCCTCTTTTCTAAACAGAATAAAAGTGTTTTTGTTCATTCAGACTTCAGTGTTTTTCTGTTCTGATGAACTTGGTACCTTCCACACTTTAGGTTTAGGTCTAAGGCTAACCTGGTCTAAGGCTAACCTGGTCTAAGGCTAACCTGGTCTAAAGCTAACCCTGGTGTAAGGCTAACCCTGGTCTAAGGCTAACCTGGTCTAAAGCTAACCCTGGTCTAAGGCTAACCCTGGTCTAAAGCTAACCCTGGGCTAAAGTTAACCCTGGTCTAAAGCTAACCCTGAGCTAAAGTTAACCCTGGTCTAAAGCTAACCCTGGGCTAAAGTTAACCCTGGTCTAAAGCTAACCCTGAGCTACGGCAGTGCAGTAAGAGGCAGCAGACAGCAGCCGTCCAGATTCTAATTTAATTCTAATGGACTTTGTTTTTAGCGGCGGTGCTAACGAGGAGCAGCTGAGTGACAGCAGCTGATGAGATGTTGTCAGTGAGGAAGAGAGATTCCTCTGATCTAAATCCAGTTATCACAGTTTAGGATGTCAGCGTTCACTTCAAACCTAATCAAATAAAATATAACTTCACTTCAAACTGTCGTCTTCCAGCAGGCGGACGAGCTGAGCAGTGATTGAAAAGTTGTTTCAAAACTCAGTCAATCACTTCAGAGACGCTCTTCCTGCTTCAAAGGGACAATTTTGGCAAATTACTATAATTAATTCTCCCCGGCAGTTTTATACTCTGATTCCAGTGGCGGACGGCGGTGGAGAGTCCCAGCGGTGGCTCCAGCTGGAGTTTGATTGACAGGTCTATTTTCTGTCTTCCTGTCGATGGCAGGAAGTAGTAGAGGAAGGAAATGGATTGTGACGGCTGCTGATGTGATGACGGACAGACTCCCTGCCTCCTGCTGATTCCAGTTCTCTGGCAGCTGGAAACCTTCAGCTCTGCTAGGAAGAAGAACCAACGCACTCCATTCACCAGCTGGTTGTACTGGTCAGCTCCCAGTGGAACCAGTAGAGACTGGTTGTACTGGTCAGCTCCCAGTAGAACCAGTAGAGACTGTGGTTGTACTGGTCTTTGATCCTTTGGCCCCATCCCAATCTTTCCTGTTTCTCTACTGCCTCATAAAGCAGAGATACTAAAAACAGTTGTGGCGGCAGTCATATCATGACACTCCAGTGGTCAGTCATGTGATGTCATGTGATGTCATGTGATGTCATGTGATGTCATGCTCCTGGACCAGCGGCTTCAACATTTAATCAGATTCCTGTCACTACCATGTATGATGGTGATGTATTACCATGTATATTAATGTCATAATATTAATGTGTTAATAATAATATTTTAGGTGGGTTACATAAAAAAAATCAAAGAGGACATAGATCTAAATTTACAAATTAAAAAACATTTTTACGTTTACATTTTATTTTCGTAACTATAGAAGAAATTATAAATATAATAGTAATAGTTATAACAGAGAAGCCAGACAGGTTTTGTGTAACTGTCTGTGTACTATGAAGGGTTCGTTACTACTGTATATACTGGATTTTCTATTGTGTGAAATTTCAATAAATATAAAGGAAAAAAGGGCAAAATAAACGTGCAGCTACTGCGCATGTTCAGCAAGTCAGCCGTGAAGGAGGCGGTGCTTCAGTAACCTATCCGGAAGAGTTTCCACGCGTGTCGGTGAGTTTGTTGTGTTCCTACTTTGTCTTCTTATTAATTTCGTAACATGATGTATGAACATTTAGTAGCTAGCAGGCGTTTGTGAGTCTGGACTGTCAGAGCTAACAGCATTAGCCGCTACAGATTAGCCTGATAAACACACACGTGTGAACGTGCTTACAACACATGTTCCTTTATCAACAGGCTGCAGCATCAGAGCCTCCATTAGACTCCATTAGACTCCATTAGAGCCTCTTCAGTTCGGCAAAATTACAACAATAGAATCGGCTCGCCTGTGGTTCCCACAACTCCAGAACCCATCCTGAACCTTGAGATTTTATTGAAATAAAGTGCTGCATGTTGTACCACATATACCGAATTTACCGGAACATCCTCACGATTCGTTAAAGGTGTGACGTCACGTTCTACCAGGCATTATATCCGGTGTATTTGTCGATTAACAAGAAAGCGTTAAACCTGCAGGTTTTTGAATGCAGTTTGATGTGATGCTGTCTGACTGGATGAACTGTCTCTCTCTCTGCCTATCTCTCTCTCTGCCTGTCTCTCTCTCTCTCTCTGTCAGCAGTTTTGATGATGTCATCATCAGGGGACCAGCTCTGTCTGAACATCACGTCAAGTGGGTTATCTTCCTCTTCCTCTGCTTCCTCCAAGAACAGATACCTGTCAGCCCAGGAGCGATGGGCCCGGGTAGGTGACCTCACACTGGGGGGCGGGGGGCTGGAGTAAACAGGGAGGTGTACCTAATTAAGTGGCCACTGACTGTATTGATCGTAGTTTAACTGAACTAATTCTCTTTTAAATTGGTTTTCAGAAGAAACAGAAGGCAGAGAAGAGGAAGTTGTCTTCCTCGGGAGAGGTGTGGAGAGGAAGCTCCTCCTCCTCCAAGCAGAGGAGGGAGGAGGAGCCTGAAGCCCCTCCTCCTGAAGACAGACAGGTAAACACCAGGGGCTTGTTCAATCTGAAAATGGTGTGCACCGTTTTGCTACGATTTCCAGGTTGAATGACATGTTTCCTCGAAACGGTGTGAAATGGTGTGAAGCGGTGTGCAACGGGCTTTGAGGTATGTTTTCTCTCGTTTGATGTGTGTCAGAGGTGTTACCCAATCAGCAGCGACGTGTATATAAACCCACGCAGAGCGACACTAAGAATGGCCTTCTCAGCTGCCATAGTTGCAATACTTGCGTAACACAACAGGGTGTTCAACGCACCAACGTTCCATTTAAATAAACGTTTTGCTATGTTTTGTCGGCGCTGAACGCACCCCTGGTCTCACTGCTTCAGATCAATCCATAATTCCATAATTGAAATCCATAATTCATTCAGTTAGAATCAGATGAAACTTTATTGATCGGTGTTGGGGAACAGAGAATCAGAGATCCTGTAGCTGGGTTCCTCTGGTCTGAACCAGAATGAGAATACTGTTGTATCTGGTTGGTTCAGGTTCACATCGACCAATCACAAGCCAACCAGAAGTCCCATGACTCCCCAGCAGCTGGTTGATTGGTTGAGTTTTGGTAACCTGTCATCCCACCAGGTTAGAGAGTCCAAACCAACCTGGTTCCAGTCTGTCACTTGATCTACCATGATGGACTTGTCTGCTCTTCTCTGGTGTTCATACCAGTTAAGAACACATGAAGAAACATCTGAACATGAGCATCAGTCCAGACTGACCAATGGGTAGACCATAATGCATTGTGTTCTGGGGTGGTTTCCTGTAGCTGGTTGGATCAAGCCTGATTACTGCTTCTGTGTGCATGTAGCGTTAACGCGTCCACTAGGGGCAGCGCCACATTTAGTAAAACTAACAGCACCTCCAGTAAAAGTAACCAAAGAGACGTGCTCTTTCGTTGTAGTGGATCAATTTATTAGTGGGATTGCTGTGTAACAGCAAACCCACTATTGTTATCTTGTTTTATTTTGTTTTTTTGCGAACCTCATCAGTCGTTCCTCAATCTGCTCCGTTGCTTTTCTACATTTGATTCAGTTTGTTTTGGGTCTTGGCCAAACCCCCGACGCTGCTGGCTAGACTCCCCTGCTCAACCAATCAGCGTTTGTTTGACGCACATGACCACAGCTACACACAGGGTACCCGCGGGGTCTTAAAAGTATTAAAAAAGCATTGAATTTAATCTCAAAATAAGGCCTTAAAAGTATTGAATTTCGTTTACAAAGGTCTTACATTTTTTTCTTGTCCTTTCGTAGGATCAAATAAATACCGTAACGTCATGAATAACTGTCAAATGTATAAAATGTTTTGTGTGTAATGTTACAATTTACTCTGTTTGGTGTGTCTTGGACATTACGACAGTACAGGTAATGTTTACGTCAGTGTATTGACGCTCTTGACCGTGGAGTGTGCTGCTAACAAGCTAGCTCGTCACCAGAATGGGCAAGTGTCGTTTTAAGGGGCTTTCACATGATCCGCGCAAAGCGTCGGCATCACCGTCAGGTTGGACGAGACTCCTTCACAGGATCAGCGTCACCCGCATCAGCCGGTGACCGTAGCTAACCACATAGTGATGGCCGATTCGCGAACGAATCGTTCAAAAGAACCGAATCAGTTAAGTGAGTGAGTTGATTCGACTCGCACACGCGACTGAATTGATTCAGCAGCGGTTATAGCAGCGCCAGAAAAAAAATAATTTATTTAAAAAATCACCAGTTAATTTATTTAAACAATCACCAGTTAATTTATCAAACAACATCTTAAACATTACAAAAACTCTTGTCAATGTATATAGAATGTAATAGATCACTACATTATTACATTGGCCTTTTTCATAATCCAATATGGCTCCTTGATCCGGCGGGTAAGCGGAAGTAGTCTCTCGTTCATCGGACGAGAACCGCTGATCCGACTGAGCGGCTCGCGAACGAGTCGAGAGAGCAGATGAACGAGAGAGCAGATGAATATCGGACTTCTCGGACTCAATCGGACATCTCGCGAACCGAGAGAGCAGATGTCCGAGATGTCCGAGCGGTTCACGTCTGATGAACGAGAGAGACTACTTCCGCGTACCTGCCGGATCAAGGAGCCATATTGGATCGTGAAAAAGGCCAATGTAATAATGTAGTGATCTATTCTGCACACATTGACAACAGTTTTTGTTGTTTAAGATGTTGTTTAATAAATTAACTGGTAATTGGGTAAACAATAAGCCATTTAACATTTAACATTGGTCAACAAAACTCTATTAGAAAAAGAAAGTCAAGAGCACACGAAATAAAATGAAATCAATAGCAATACTCTGTGTAAATACTATAAATATTATTATTATCATTAACCTGTAGTTTAGTTGGTGTTTTACAGTTGGTTACACATCTGGTTTGAAAGGGGTGGCGCTCATGTGACTCCGTTACTAGTATTGAGTATTTTATGGCGTGTCTGTATGGTTTGCTGTTAAACATTTTAAATTTAACTTGTATGTGCTTGATTTAATTTTATACTCTTGAGCTCCTCAGCTTACAGTGTGATACCCTCTATCAGTCGCCACATGTTGCCAATTGTCTGGACAGCTCAGTCGGTAGAGCGTGAGACTCTGTCTGTGGGTGGGTTCGATCCCCACATAGTGTCAACCATAGTGTATCACCTTTTGTAAGTCGCTTTGGATAAAAGCGTCTGCTGAATGACTGTAATGTAATAATGTAATGTAGTACAGCTCAGTT
This sequence comes from Hoplostethus atlanticus, assembly GCA_034670405.1. Taxonomy (NCBI): domain Eukaryota; kingdom Metazoa; phylum Chordata; class Actinopteri; order Trachichthyiformes; family Trachichthyidae; genus Hoplostethus; species Hoplostethus atlanticus. The sequence continues at coordinate 2,965,121 of JAXDDX010000042.1, read as the reverse complement.
AGTAGAGCATCAGACTCTCATGCTGAGGAGGTATGGTGGGGTGGTATGTTTTTGTTGGTGAATCGATTCAGAATCGATGCACTTCTATCGGACGGCTCGAAAGAATCGAGTTAGTTAAAAGAGTCGGTCTTCCCATCACTATAACGACATCGCCAATGATCATACTAGCAGCCATAGAAGAGAATATAGACTGGCTGCATATACATCCTGTACTAAGCTGTCAACCAGCCTGGTAGTCCCGTCTGTAAACCGACATCATTCCATGATACGGACTTTTTAGTCAGATCGTGGTATGATTTAAGGTCATGTTGTATAATTCGGGATGCTCCGACACATAAAACAGGTTTCTCTTCTATATATTTTTTTTAAATTTCGCGGCTATGATATCAAGCGCCTCTCTTTCCCACTGCTCTCTATCTCTAACATTACATTACATTACATTACAGTCATTTAGCAGACGCTTTTATCCAAAGCGACTTACAATAAGTGCATTCAACATAGGTAGGCAAGAAAACTACTAGTCACCAGAAATCGTAAGTGCATTTCCTTCCTAAACAAGCAACTAAGAGCATAACTAGTGTTAAGGTAAGAGTGCAATAAGTTAGCAACCTACTATATCTTAAACAAATGAGACAAATAAGAGAAACAAATAAACAAGAGCTAAGACACATAATTGACGACAAATAGGCATGGCTAACCCGATCACTAATGAATAGCAAACTAAGAGCTATTAGATTCCAGTGGTTGGTTGCGCGTCGCGAAGGTCAAAGTTGAATATAGTTGAACTTTGAGCGCAGCGCCAGGGGGTCTCCCAGTGTCGGTGCCCAGGGCGCAGAACGCCGAGGGCGGCGCTAGGTTTGCCAAATAGGAAATGAATGTCAGCGCCGAGCGTTTTTGTCGCTGATCATGTGAAGGGCGCTCACAAAGCTATTATGTATTAAATATTAATGTGAGTATTATAAAAATTCAATACTTGGTAAATAATTATTTTCTAGGGCTTAAAATCCATACTGATTTTCCATTATATCCTTCATACTTTTGCCAGTATGGCCGTGAAGTTGGCATTAAATTTCATTCTAAGTGGTATTAAAAAGGTCTTAAAAAGTCTTAAATTTAACTTGGAGAATCCTGGGGGTACCCTGTACACATTGTTGAGGTTTGGGAGGTGTGCACATATACCCATCTGCGGGCTACACTTACCCATAAACCCCTTCTCTGTGTAGCTACGTGGAGACGTTTCAGAAGCAGAACTCAGCCTTTACGTTCTCACCACTGAGACATCTGACCGGTCCGACTAGTCTAACTGGTTTTGTGTGAATGAATTTTAAAAAGCCTCGGCCTCATGCCATTTGGACATCACACATCACCGACTCCAAAACTTCATTGGGGTGAATGGAGTGAATTCACCTGTCTTTCAGGCTCCGCCCACTCAGATCCACGGAGAGCAGAGGAAGAAGAGACAAGAGAAGAAGAGAGACGGAGGGAGGGAAACAGGAAGAACCTTCATTAAGACTTCTTCTCTGTTCAGACACAACCCAGATATCCCAGAAATCGACAGGTACCAGCTCCCTCTCTGGTTGGTTAACCCAGCTCCCTCTCTGATTGGTTAACCCAGCCTCCTCATTCTGATTGGTTAACCTCTTTTTTTCTAGGCCGGTTGTCTCACAGTTAAAAGAGAAGATTTTCACCAGCGACTCGTTTACTGACCTGGACCTCCACCCTCACATGGTAACACACAATACTCTCATATAAATCAATACTCATATCAATACTCTCATATAAATCAATACTCAAATCAAATCACATTTATTTGTATAGCCCTTAATCACCATTACAGTTATAAGGGCTTCACAGCCCAACATGTGAAACAATAAATGGTTAGTACACGACATCCCCCAGCCTTAGACCCTCACAGAGGACAAGGAAAAACTCCCACAAAACCTTTTAGAAAAAATGGAAGAAACCTTGGGAGGGGCTACTCAGAGAGGGAGGGGCTACTCAGAGAGGGATCCCCCTACCAGGACGGTCGGGCTGCAATAGATGCCGAGTTTGGGCAAGCAGCGTATACACAATATATAAAAGTTTATTATGGTGGGACATCCAGATCTGATGGGGCATCACAGCAAACAGCAGCTCAGACAAACATGACCAATCAGTGGACAGGAGCAGGTAGACCAGGAGAATAGGACATGTAGGCAGGATGCTAGTATCCATCAGGACCCTGAGCTAGGATGAGCTAACTGGTCTAGCCTTACTCTGAGAAGAGACTGAGCCACTCCCTCAAGGCTGGTCAAATGACAGAGAGAATAAATGTTTTTTATCCTTGACTTAAAGACTTCGATAGAGCCTGCCTCTCTGATTGAGGCAGGCAGACTGTTCCAGAGATAGGGAGCCCGGTAAGAAAAGGCGGGGTAAGATCTGAGGGGGCGTGGCGGTTTATATGGTTTGATCAGATCTGATCAGTAGGACGGTGCCATCCCATGTAATGATTTATATGTAAGTAGAAGCACCTTGAAGTCACACCTGGCCTGAATTGGTAGCCAGTGTAATGAGGACAGGATGGGAGTTATATGGTTAAATTTCCTAGTTTTGGTCAGGATTCTGGCAGCAGCATTCTGGAC
>JAXDDX010000042.1:2817500-2957500 GCA_034670405.1 Hoplostethus atlanticus | reverse complement strand
TCTAATAAGGGAATCTAGCTTCAAATCTGTTTGTAAAATGTTCCAGGAAAGTGGAGCAGCATAGCTGAAAGGCGTGTTCTGTTCTCACAGTTGGGACATGATATAAGATATCATTTTTTGATCTCAGATTGTAATGTCCATCTCTAGGTTGAATAAGTAAAGTGCTTAAGTACGTTGGTAGCTGTCCCAGGATGGCTTTGTATACAAACAAATACCAATGTGACTGTCTTTTTATGTCCAGGGATGACTGACCTGACAATTCGTACAGTACACAGTGATGTATGAGGGGTGTGCTGTTTGTCACAAATCGTAAAGCAGCATGATATATTGTGTCCAAAGCACAAAGATGTGATTTTGGGGCATTCATATATAAAATATCACCATAATCCAATATAGGCAAAAAAGTAGCAGCCACAAGCCGCTTCTTTGCTTGAAAGCTGAAACAAGCCTTGTTTCTAAAGTAAAAACCCAATTTAAGTTTAAGTTTTTTTGCTAGTTGTTCAATATGAAGTTTAAAAGACAATTGTTCATCAAGATGGAAACCCAGATACTTGTAAGATGACACCACCTCTATCACCCTGTTTTGTATTGTAATGATTTGAGGCATAGTAGAACACTGGATATTGGATTTAGAAAAAAACATCAACTTAGTTTTATCTACATTAAGAACAAGTTTAAGCTTAATTAGATTATTTTGAATGGTATTGAATGCTTTTTGTAATTTAAATACAGCCTCAGCTATGGTGGGAGCAGAGCAATAGATTATGGTGTCATCCGCATATAAATGGGCTTTTGCATCATCAATATGTTCGCATAACTCATTTACATAAATGGTAAAAAGCAATGGCCCCAAAATTGAACCTTGTGGCACTCCTGTATTTACAGTTAACGTATCAGAGATTTCTCCATCAATGTGCACACACTGTGTCCTAGAACTAAGATAGTTTTTAAACCAATCAACAGCCTTTGTAGACAAACCTATCTCAGACAACCTATTTAACAGTATTTGGTGATCGACAGTGTCGAAAGCTTTGGACAAGTCTATAAACAAGGCTGCACATTGTTGTTTGGAATCCAGTGTTTCTATTATGTCGTTTGTAACTTTCATTGTGGCTGTTACAGTGCTATGCTTCTTTCTAAAACCAGATTGGAACCCTACTCAGGATACTTTGGCTGTGTAGAAATTCTTTTAATTGGTCACTAGTGAGTGTTTCAAAAACTTTGGCAATGACTGGTAATTTGGAAATGGGCCGATAATTATTATTTAAGTTTGACGGATCCCCTCCTTTTAACAGGGGAAGGACCAAAGCAGATTTCCATACCTCAGGAATAGTGTTTAAAACCAATGGACAAATTAAATATATAAGTTAGTGGTTCAACAATAATGTCTGCAGAAAGCTTTAAGAACCATGGATCAATGTCATTTGGACCTGCTGCTTTTTTTATGTTTATACCTTTCAAAGCTGAAAGGACCTCCCTTTTAGTAAAAGCTGAAAAATCAAAAGACCGTGGATTTCCCATGGAACCAACACAAGCTGTTTTATTTATAGGTTGTGTCCGTTCTTTATCTAAGTTTTCATATGTAGCTGAATTACAAACAGGTTTAAACAAATTTTCAGATGAAACAAAATGCTGATTAAACCAGTTTACCATTTCCCTCTTATTTGTAACTACTTCAGAGTTTACATTTATATGCTTCGACAGATCATTGTTAGAGGGGCTGCTTGACATGGACTTGATGACTTTACAAAATTTAAAAGGGTCATTCAGATTTATGGTGGTTTCATTTAAATAAAATTCAGACTTTGCTTTTCTAATGTGCACTGTGCATTTGTTCCAGTGATCCAGTCATTTTCTATGTTTGTTTCCCGTGCTTTTGCCCATGCCAAATTTCTTTCATGAATAAGTTCAGATAAATTTTGGGAAATCCATTAATATATATTAATGAATATTAATATTATATTATAATTATGTTAATATATCAGACTCAATGTTGTAATGCTACAGCTCAGTCTGACCTCTGACCTCCAGGTTACTGTAGCCAATAGCTGTTCAGTTCTTCTATGATGTCATGTATAGTCTACTAATGGTCTACTTCACCTGTGTTGTGGTTTTATGGTGTCAGGATGTAGCAGCCAGAGGACTAGACCTGCCACAGGTCACCTGGGTAGTACAGGTAACTACTACTAGTACTACTACTGCTATTACTACTACTACTACTACTGCTATTACTACTACTACTACTACTGCTATTACTACTTCACAACTTATACTGTGTGTGTGTGTGTGTGTGTGTGTGTGTGTGTGTGTGTGTGTGTGTCCAGTACACCCCCCCCACTACTGCAGCAGAGTATGTCCATCGTGTTGGTCGGACGGCTCGTATCGGAGGAAGAGGAAGCAGCCTCCTCTTCCTCACCCCCGCTGAGACCGCCTATATCACAGAACTGGCCAATCACAACATCAGGTCTGTTGACTGACAGACAGCCACCTCAGCCAATCAAACTGTCCGTCAGGGTGGAACACAGGATTTACACAAAAGTACTATGTTGGTTATGGGTTCCAGATCCAGTACCCTGTAGTACCATCACAGTACCCTGTAGTACCATCACAGTACCCTGTAGTACCATCATAGTATCCTGTAGTACCATCACAGTACCCTGTAGTACCATCATAGTATCCTGTAGTACCATCACAGTAAACACCATAGACATATATACGTAGACGCCGCATTGACTGCTTCTGCCCATTGCTACGATACGTAAACATCGCCGCCATATTGGTCCGGGCAAGACTGGCCTGTAAACAAATACAAGTAAACAGGGAGCTGCGGTTTTTCTGGATGAAAAGCACTATAACGTTTACATTTCTCAACCGTGAGTCGTTTTATATATTCAAGGGTTTATGATCTATGTGGAGGAGAAAAAAAAGTTTTGTCTCCAGTTACTTAGTTAGGCTATAATCGCTGCTAGACGCTCAAGAGAGCATGTCAACGTTAGGCTCACATGAACTGAATTACTTACGTGGTGGAAAATAATTCATTGTCATAAGGCATTGTAAAAACTCAGGTTTGTCAAGCATGGATTTGGCTTATTTTCCTTGGTTAATACTTGTGGAGACGTCCATATATAATATAATTTAATGTACATGAAATGTGCAGAAAGTTATTTTTCTGTCCATGTCCCGATCATTTAGCTTTTCTTGTGCTCCAGGTCAGAACACAGCTCATTCACTTTAAAATACTGGGGGGGAAAAATCTAAATAGCGCATTTTTAAGTACTAATAATTGACCATCATTGAGAAAAATGGAACAAAATTGGCAAATACAAATTACAATAGTGAGACACTGGCAGTCAGTCTGCTTTCTATATTTGTATAGCAGTGAAAGGATACAGATATACTCCAAGACACACAATTACAGACAAAGACAATTATAAGATACGCCTTTATTGATCCCCAGAGGGCAAATAAAGAGGGAAAATTCAAATGGCCTATAATCGAGATTTTCATCTATATTTATATGTCTATATTTTTCTCCAAACCAATTTTTATGACAAGCTACTAGTTTCGGCTAAGCGGCTGACATATTATGAATCTGACTGTAGTTAGCTGGCAAGCTAACCTTTCTCACACTTTGAAGGTTTCCCAAAGAGAAAGAGTTGATACACAGCGATTATAGCCTAACTAAGTAACTGGAGACAAAACTTTTTTTTCTCCTCCACGTAGATCATAAACCCTTGAATATAAAAAGGACTGATTGAAATCGGTTGAGAAATGTAAACGTTATAGTGCTTTTCATCCAGAAAAAACGCAGCTCCCCGTTTACTTGTATTTGTTTACAGGCCAGTCTTGTCCTGAACCAATATGGTGGCGACGTTTACGTACGATCCACAGACCAATGCGGCGTCTATGTATATATGTCTATGGTAAACATATTTCACTTCCTGGTTGTGACTGTGTGGGTGTGTCATGCTGTATTCCAGCCTATCAGAGATGAAGCTGCTGGATGTCCTGTCATGTCTGATGCTTGATGACACCTACAAAGGGCGGGGCAAGTACCACAGCAAGGTAGGCTGGTCGTTACCGCTGGTTCTCAAAGTGGGGTTCAGAGACCGCCAGGGGTCCTTGATGGGGTTCCAGTGGTCCCGCAGGGACCAAAGGTCTATCTCTGTAGGATCCTTTCCTAATGTTGTCAGACTCCAATAACAATCTGATCCTGTCAGTGGAAAAAACAACTTTTAGTGGACGTACTTTGATCGGCCCACTTGGCCCAACAGATTACGTTGCAGAGCCCAGGTTTAAAAATACTGGAAATGATCCCAGTTAGAGAATATGAGGTTTATACTGCTGTAACCCAGATTTCACTGTCCTGTCTCTCTCTCTCTTCCTGTCTCTCTATCCTGTCTCTCTGTCCTGTCTCTCTCTCTCTGTCCTGTCTCTCTCTCTGTCCTGTTTCTGTGTCCTATCTCTCTCTCTGTCCTGTTTCTGTGTCCTGTCTCTCTCTCTGCCTGTCTCTCTGCCTGTCTCTCTGCCTGTCTCTCTCTCTGCCTGTCTCTACCAGACTTCGTCCAGGGCTCTTGATCAGGAGATCAGAGAGCGATCCACCGTTCTGCAGACCGAGTTTGAGAACTTTGTTCACTCCAACACACACACAGTGCAGACCGCCAAGAGAGGTACACACACACACACACACACACACATTGTGAGAAGTGATGGTTATATGATTATATTGTTGTGACGTTGGTAGTGTTGGTGGTAATATTATAGTTCCTCTTTATTGATCTGTATTATTGTTCTGTGAACCCAGCCCTCCAGTCGTTCCTGCGGGCCTACACAGCCTACCCAGCCCCAGTGAAACACATCTTCCACATCCGCTCCCTCCACCTCGGCCACGCTGCCAAGAGCTTCGGCCTGAGAGACGCCCCCCAGGGCCTGGGGGCCTCGAGTGGACCCAAGACCACCAGAGCCAAGAGCCAGGGTAAAGCAGGAGAGCAGAGGTGAGCTGCCATTGGTTGGTTTTGGATGTTTTAAATGGAGAGTGATGAGATTGCTCATTTAAAAGGACAAGAGGGCGGAGTTTAAACTAGCTTCATTCAATCCAAAGGACGAGAGGGCGGGGTTTAAACTAGCTTCATTCAATCAAAAGGACGAGAGGGCGGTGTTTAAACTAGCTTCATTCAATCAAAAGGACGAGAGGGCGGGGTTTAAACTAGCTTCATTCAATCCAAAGGACGAGAGGGCGGAGTTTAGACTAGCTTCATTCAATCCAAAGGACGAGAGGGCGGAGTTTAAACTAGCTTCATTCAATCAAAAGGACGAGAGGGCGGAGTTTAAACTAGCTTCATTCAATCAAAAGGACGAGAGGGCGGGGTTTAAACTAGCTTCATTCAATCCAAAGGACGAGAGGGCGGAGTTTAAACTAGCTTCATTCAATCCAAAGGACGAGAGGGCGGAGTTTAAACTAGCTTCATTCAATCCAAAGGACGAGAGGGCGGAGTTTAAACTAGCTTCATTCAATCCAAAGGACGAGAGGGCGGGGTTTAAACTAGCTTCATTCAATCCAAAGGACGAGAGGGCGGAGTTTAAACTAGCCTCATTCAATCAAAAGGACGAGAGGGCGGAGTTTAAACTAGCTTCATTCAATCAAAAGGACGAGAGGGCGGGGTTTAAACTAGCTTCATTCAATCAAAAGGACGAGAGGGCGGGGTTTAAACTAGCTTAATTCAATCAAAAGGACGAGAGGGCGGAGTTTAAACTAGCTTCATTCAATCAAAAGGACGAGAGGGCGGGGTTTAAACTAGCTTCATTCAATCAAAAGGACGAGAGGGCGGAGTTTAAACTAGCTTCATTCAATCAAAAGGACGAGAGGGCGGAGTTTAAACTAGCTTCATTCAATCAAAAGGACGAGAGGGCGGGGTTTAAACTAGCTTCATTCAATCAAAAGGACGAGAGGGATGTGGATCAGTACCTGCTTTAGTACCTGGTTTAGTTTACCCGGTTTAGTACCTGGTTTAGTACCCGGTTTAGTACCTGGTTTAGTTTACCCAGTTTATTACCCGGTTTAGTACCTGGTTTAGTACTCGGTTCAGTTTACCCGGTTTAGTACCTGGTTTAGTACCTGATTTAGTACTCTGTTCGGTTTACCTGGTTTAGTACCTGGTTTAGTACTCTGTTTAGTACCTGGTTTAGTTTACCCAGTTTATTACCTGGTTTAGTACCTGGTTTAGTACTCGGTTCAGTTTACCCAGTTTATTACCCGGTTTAGTACCTGATTTAGTACTCTGTTCGGTTTACCTGGTTTAGTACCTGGTTTAGTACTCTGTTTAGTACCTGGTTCAGTTTACCCGGTTTAGTACCTGGTTTAGTACCCAGTTTATTACCCGGTTTAGTACCTGGTTTAGTACCTGATTTAGTACTCGGTTCGGTTTACCCGGTTTAGTACCTGGTTCAGTCCCTGGTTTAGTTTAGCTCATTTCACTAACTAGTCCTCCTCTATGTAGAGAAGTTCAGTCAGGTCAAAGAAAATGATTGACTGAACTATACTCAAGTAGAAGGACACGAAAAGCTTGTCAGCGACTCTAAAGAGACTCGTTATGTCTTCAATACAGCCTGACACTGCTGTGTGTGTGTGTGTGTGTGTGTGTGTGTGTGTGTGTGTGTGTGTGTGTGTGTGTGTCTGACACGTATTCCTGACTGCTCATTAACACAGGGCCCCTGCTGATGACAGTGACAGACACACTCAATTAAAACTACTGATCCCTTCAGTCACAAATCCATGTTTACAGTGTGGTACAGGAGTCGACACAGGAGACTTGTGTGTGTGTGTGTGTGTGTGTGTGTGTGTGGGGTTCTTGTTAACGGCTGCTCCTAACAGTGGGCCTGTCTGGACAAGGTCTGACCACACACACACCAAGTGGTCAGTGGAGACTTCATTACAGGTGTGTGTGTGTGTGTGTGTGTGTGTGTGCTGGTTAGTTAGTGGTGGTTTTCTCCATATAAAGTGAGATTTCACCACATCATGGACTGACAGCTTCATTAAACCTCGTCTCTCAACATTAACAAGTTTTTCCTGCTTCTACTCCAACTCTTTTGAAGGTAATAATATAATATTATTAGTAATATAGTAGTAATAATAATATCCTCAAAATAAATGTTCTCTCCTCTCTGATCTCTATAACAACAGTGATCAACCTTTACCAGTTCAGAAGTGATGCGTTTTCAATAGTAGAAGAACTGGGTAGTTAGCATGAGCAGCGATAGCCACCATGGCTGAACAGACAAAGAAGAGCGCCACCTACAGGAACTCAAACTGAAAATCCAAGGAGGAAGACGTCACAGTACTGGACAAACTGTTTGATTGACAGGTGATCTCTGGGAAGAGCAGTGAGGAATACTACAGTGAGGCTGAGAGACAAAGATGGAGACTGGATCAAACCAGGATCTCTCAGATTACCACTTTGAGGGTTCATTTTTGAATCCAGTTTAGTCAGACAGACTGTAGTTACAGGTTGCGTCCAGCAGGAGGCTCTGTGGTGCCGGCAGCCTGTTGCTGCTGCAGATCAATAAAGTCATGAAGCAAAGTGTTCCCTTGAGGGCGCTGAACCCTCAACCCTCCACCTGCCCTGCCCCAGGGCTCTGGGGTGTGTGTGTTATTGATCAGTCAGAGGGAGGCTGGTCGAACATGGCCCCCTGCTGGGTGGGACCAGAGAGAGAGTATTAGTGGGAATGGAGACTCTCCCTCCCTCCCTCCCTCGGCAGTCTTTAACTAATCAATAACCCCCGGAGTTAAACACACAGTCAGAGGGCTGACCCACCCAGACAGGAACACAACTTCTGACATCATGTCCTCTCATGTGTTTACACATGTAGTTATTATATCACCAGTCTGTTATTAATAATGTGTGAATTGAACCAGTTGACTATCTGAGGGCGGCTGTGGCTCAGTGGTAGAGCAGGTTGTCCACTGATCACGAGGTTGGCGGTTCGATCCCCAGCTCCTCCTGTCCACATGTCGAAGTGTCCTTGGGTAAGACACTGAACCACAAGTTGCTCCTGATGGTCAGGAAGCACCTTGCATGGTAGCTCACTGCCAATGAAAGGCATACATTGTAAAGCGCTTTGGATAAAAGCGCTATATAAATGCAGTCATTTACCATTTACCATCTGAACCAGGTTGTTGTGGTGTGTCTGTAGATCATCCAGTAACGTTCTCAGTAAAAGTGATCAGTGTGATCAGGTAGATTTGTCTCCAAATGTAGGTTACTGTGACTCAGTAAACTGTCTTGTCTTTAGAGTCAGCTCAGTTAACCTGAACAACAAAACAGTGATGGTTAGCTGTTAGTGGACTTTGATCCACTAAACCAGAAACTGGTTTCACATGTTTTTCATAACCAGGACAGGAAACTAGTCCAGTTTCTAGTCCCATAATCCACTTTCACTAGTTTATCAGCCACTTAGATGTTTAGAGTGGAATCGGACCCGAAGTGATTGCTGGTTACCTGTGGAGTAGCCTAACCTACCAGACAGACAAACCAGTGTCACCAGTAGGTGTCTGGTAATGGTGGTTGCTGGTTGGTTGATTAGTATTTGTAGGATCTGTTCAGGTAATCTACTAGTTTATTCAGTCAGAGGGCTTTCTATAGTATTGTTGTGTAAATGAAGACAAAATGAGTGACTACTTTAGACTAGACCAGATTAGATCAGGTTGACTAGATTGTACTCAATTTTATACTAGATTCGATTAGACTAAATTAGGTTAGACTAGACTAGATTAGATGTAGATTACATTACATTATACTACATCAAACTAGATTAGATTACACAAGGTTAGGTCAGGCTAGACAAGACTAGTTAAAACTAGGCTAGATTAGATGAGACTTGATTCAATTAGATTTAGTTAGATTAGACTAGATTAGACTACATCATATTGTACCAGAATAGATTCTAGTAGATTAGATTAGACTGGATTTAATTCAGTTTGATTTGGTTAGACTAGACTATATTATATTAGACCAGATTAGATTTTAGTAGACTAGACTAGATTAGACTAGATTTACTTCAGTTTGTTTTGGTTAGACTAGATTATATTAGACTAGATTTAATTCAGTTTGATTTGGTTAGACTAGACTAGATTATATTAGACCAGATTAGATTCTAGTAGACTAGACTAGACTAGATTTACTTCCGTTTGTTTTGGTTAGACTAGATTATATTAGACTAGATTTAATTCAGTTTGATTTGGTTAGACTAGATTATATTAGACCAGATTAGATTCTAGTAGACTAGACTAGACTAGATTTACTTCCGTTTGTTTTGGTTAGACTAGATTATATTAGACTAGATTTAATTCAGTTTGATTTGGTTAGACTAGATTAGATTCTAGTAGACTAGATTAGACTAGATTTACTTCAATTTGTTTTGGTTAGACTAGATTATATTAGACTAGATTTAATTCAGTTTGATTTGGTTAGACTAGACTAGATTAGATTTTAGTAGATTAGACTAGAATTAATTCAGTTTGATTTGGTTAGATTAGATTCTAGTAGACTAGATTAGACTAGATTTACTTCAATTTGATTTGGTTAGACTAGATTATATTGGACTAGATTAGATTAATCCAGATCTGATGGATGTTGTTGATCAGGAGAAAGAGGAGTGTCATTCATTTGACGAAGAATGATGAGATCTCTCCTCCTCTCCTCTCCTCTCCTCTCCTCTCCTCTCCTCTCCTCTCCTCTCCTCTCCTCTCCTCTCCTCTCCTCCAGGTTGAGGAGGTTGTCTTCAGGTCTGAAGGAGGCCAGTCTGTTGCGCTCTGAGTTCTCCAGCGGGTTGGAGGGAGGTGACGCCAAGAAGAAGAAGAAGAAGAAGATAGTAGGAAGTCATGGGGGGGGGGAGTAGGATAGGAGGTGGCGGAAAGGTCACACGTTCGATCCCTCCGGAGTGTCTTTCAGCAAGGCACTGAACCTGAGAGGGAGGGAAAGACGGGAGAGAGGAAGCAGTGCATGATGGGATAAAGATACAAGGCCACACTACATCTTACTGGTCCAGTGTTCAGTCTAACTGGTCCAGTGTTCAGTCTTACTGGGCCAGTGTTCAGTCTTACTGGTCCAGTGTTCAGTCTTACTGGGCCAGTGTTCAGTCTTACTGGTCCAGTGTTCAGTCTAACTGGTCCAGTGTTCAGTCTTACTGGACCAGTGTTCAGTCTAACTGGTCCAGTGTTCAGTCTTACTGGTCCAGTGTTCAGTCTAACTGGTCCAGTGTTCAGTCTTACTGGGCCAGTGTTCAGTCTAACTGGTCCAGTGTTCAGTCTAACTGGGCCAGTGTTCAGTCTTACTGGGCCAGTGTTCAGTCTTACTGGTCCAGTGTTCAGTCTAACTGGTCCAGTGTTCAGTCTTACTGGGCCAGTGTTCAGTCTTACTGGTCCAGTATTCAGTCTAACTGGTCCAGTGTTCAGTCTTACTGGTCCAGTGTTCAGTCTAACTGGTCCAGTGTTCAGTCTAACTGGTCCAGTGTTCAGTCTTACTGGACCAGTGTTCAGTCTAACTGGTCCAGTGTTCAGTCTAACTGGTCCAGTGTTCAGTCTTACTGGACCAGTGTTCAGTCTAACTGGTCCAGTGTTCAGTCTTACTGGTCCAGTGTTCAGTCTAACTGGTCCAGTGTTCAGTCTTACTGGACCAGTGTTCAGTCTTACTGGTCCAGTGTTCAGTCTTACTGGACCAGTGTTCAGTCTAACTGGTCCAGTGTTCAGTCTAACTGGGCCAGTTTGTGCAGTTTGGAAAACATGCTGAAATAAATCTGCAGTCCAGTGGTTTCAGAGTTGTGTCGTGTTTCCCTTGAAATCAATTTCCTGTCATTTGGTTAAACTGAATATGTTTCCATGCACACTAATAATTGGATCTTAACCTGATTAAGGCAAAATGACTCAGGTCATAATCAGTAACCATAACCTGGTTCACATGTACCAGGTCATTAAACGCCTCAGTCAGAGTTTTAGATTATTAAATGAATCATGTAAACAGATTATTGGAGAAATCACAATCAGTAAGTAATCCAGTAATCAGAGTACTGGTGTGCATGTGAGCGTCCTCTAGCACCTGGAACCTCCTCAGAAAAGACAAATCATCATTAAGAATGAGAAGGTCAGCGAACAGAAGTGGTGCTCATAAGACAGCATAAGGCATCAAAAGGCATCATAGGAGCATTATGAGTGCTAATGATTATTATGATCAATATGCAAAAAATGTGCAACTGTAGTTAATAAAGATTCTGATTCTATTTTAATAAAAGTTGATTCTAATCTGGTAATGAATCATAACGTCTGATTGACTGTTTATTTTTAACATTTTACATTATCAATTTATATTTGTGGTGAAACTGTCCAGACCAGCGTGCTGTAGTAGTACTAGACCACTGTAGTAGTACTGTAGTAGTACTACAATGTCCCAGGGTACTGACTTAATACATTTTGTTTTTATGAAATCAAACTTCATTATTTTTATTCAAATGTTTTTCCACTGTTGTTAAATAAACTTTGTATTTTTACATCCAGTTTCATCCAGTTCTGTTCTACCAGACCGAGACTACTGCAGTAGTAGAGTACTGCAGTAGTACTAGACTGTACTAGAATACTGTGTTAGTTTTACTATTACTTCTCCAGCTTCCCCTGAAATGTTTTTCCTCAATGTTTTGTTTTTTTAGGGGATCGTCTCTGATCAGACCCTGTGATCATGTTCAGGGGGGTCTTCTGATCAGACCCTGTGATCATGTTCAGGGGGATCTTCTGATCAGACCCTGTGATCATGTTCAGGGGGATCTTCTGATCAGACCCTGTGATCATGGTCAGGGGGGTCTTCTGATCAGATCCTGTGACCATGGTCAGGGGGGTCTTCTGATCAGACCCTGTGATCATGTTCAGGGGGATCTTCTGACCCTGTGATCATGTTCAGGGGGATCTTCTGATCAGACCCTGTGATCATGGTCAGGGGGGTCTTCTGATCAGATCCTGTGACCAAATCAAATCAAATCACATTTATTTGTATAGCCCTTAATCACCGTTACAGTCTCTAAGGGCTTCACAGTGCCCAACATGTGAAAATAATAAATGGTTAGTACACGACATCCCCCAGCCTTAGACCCTCACAGAGGACAAGGAAAAACTCCCACAAACCCTCACTGGGAAAATTGGGAGAAACCTTGGGAGGGGCTACTCAGAGAGGGATCCCCCTACCAGGACGGTTGGGCGTGCCATAGATGCCGAGTTTGGGCAAGCAGCGTATACACAATATATGAAAGTTTATTTTGGTGGGACATCCAGATCTGATGGGGCGGCATCACAGCAACGGCAACTCAGTCAGCGTCATCATAGGACTAGGGGACCATACAGGTGCCAACACTGCCCAGATAGGAGAACGCAACGTCCACTCAGTCAGCATCGTCCTAGGAGGCGGGACCAACCAGACGCCAACTCTGCCGGGCTGCAGCCTGGAACAGATAGGAGACTCACCCACACACACCCTGACAGCCTGGAACAGATAGGAGACTCACCCACACACACCCATACACACACTCTCACTCACACAGACAAACATGACCAGCGTCAGTGGACAGGAGCAGGTAGACCAGGAGAATAGGACATGTAGGCAGGATGCTAGTATCCATCGGCAGGACCCTGATCTAGGATGAGCTAACTGGTCTAGCCTTACTCTGAGAAGAGACTGAGCCACTCCCTCAAGGCTGGTCAAATGACAGAGAGAATAAATGGGTTTTTAGCCTTGACTTAAAGATTTGGATAGAGCCTGCCTCTCTGATTGAGGCAGGCAGACTGTTCCATAGATAGGGAGCCCGGTAAGAAAAGGCTCTGTTACCTGCAGTTTTCTTTTTGACTGCTGGGATAGACAGGTAGCCAGCGTCCTGAGATCTGAGGGCGCGTGGCGGTTTATAAGGTTTAATCAAATCAGATAAATAGGACGGTGCCATCCCATGTAATGATTTATATGTAAGTAAAAGCACCTTAAAGTCACACCTGGCCTGAATTGGTAGCCAGTGTAATGAGGACAGGATGGGAGTTATATGGTCGAATTTCCTAGTTTTGGTCAGGATTCTGGCAGCAGCATTCTGGACCAGTTGTAGTTTTTTAGTGCGCCCAGTAGGTAAGCCCGAGAAAAGGACATTGCAATAATCGATTCTGGATGATACAAAGGCATGTACTAAAATTTCTGCGTCTGCCTCTGTTAGCATAGGTCGAATTTTGGCAATATTGCGAAGATGATAAAACGCTGATTTAGTGATCTCCTTAATGTGCAACTCGAATGAGAGGGTAGGGTCGAATTTTACCCCAAGGTTTTTAACGTATGGGCTCTGGGAGATTACACAACTATCAAAGTTAAGAGTACTATTCTCAAATAAGTGTCTATGTCTAGCCGGTCCCACAATCAGCATCTCAGTTTTGCTGCCATTAAGGAGTAGGAAGTTTAGGGACATCCAATATTTGACCTCTGATAGGCAGGCCTCTAGTTTTTGGAATTGGGTGTCATCGGTTGGTTTGACTGGTATGTAAATTTGGGTGTCATCGGCGTAGCAATGGAAGTTAATGCCATGGTCAGGGGGATCTTCTGATCAGACCCTGTGATCATGGTCAGGGGGGTCTTCTGATCAGATCCTGTGACCATGGTCAGGGGATCGTCTGATCAGATCTTGTGATCATGTTTAGGGGGATCGTCTCTGATCAGATCCTGTGATCATGTTCTGTGTTTGATTAAGATGTCGTTCTCTTTAGTCATGTATTCAGTGGCCATGGTTGATGGGATGTGTGTTGATGGTTGACAGGATGGCCAGCTGGTTCCTGTCGAGGTTTTGTTTTTTAAGCAAATGTTTCATTGACTAACATCAAAAGTCAAAAAGTCTCTCTCTCTCTTTCTCTCTCTCTTTCTGTCTCTCTCTCTTTCTCTCTCTCTCTCTCTCTCTCTCTCTCTCTCTCTCTCTCTCTCTCCAGCATCATCTGGTCATCTGATTATCATTGCTGCCTTTTAACAGCATCAATATTTCATTGACTAAATAATGTTTAATATTTCATCTTGCTATAAATTTATGATCAACAGTGAAATGTCCTTTTGTCTAATCTTATTGATTTGTGGACAACATGGCAGAAGGTTAAAACCAGGCTGATCATTATTGATCATTGTAAGGTTTGATCAGTCCAGTATCCACTAAAGTTGTAGGAAAATATGATAGCTCATTTTCTTCAACATAAATTGCAGCTCACTCTGTTGGTTTATGATGGAAAAACTTTTATACTTCTGTTTCTGTAGTAACAGTTTCAACTTCAGTCAATAAAACTGCAAATTTTACTAAATTTATTTACAGTCTGTGCATTAAAAAACAATTATACGTTTCACACAGCCGGACGAGACTAGTTTCAACTGGAAATAAAAAGTCTTGAGCTGGACAGCAGAGCCAGGATCAGCTGCTGTCCGTCATTCAAAGCTCCTAGCTCGGCCTCTGACTGCAGTTAAAACATTTTAATGAAAATAAATCCAGACCCTTCAGAGGGTTGTTCCACAAAGCGAGCTTACCACTTATCCAGGCTTATTTCACTTAGAACATCGCGGCTCTGTCTTTACTGTCATTTTTCGCCATGATGAATCGATCAGATCCATGATCGACCTCTCGGGCTGCTTAAATAATCTGTGTATAAATGTGCACGCGCAATTATCTGGATTGCTTGAGCCTGGCTTGGATTAGCCAGATCACAGTAGCTTGACTTGGGCTTCGTGGAACCGCTTTAGCCCTGATTGATTTGTTAGGTTAATTCAAACCAGACTTGCGACGTTAATCGCCGCTTTTCTAAGCCTGCTTTGTGGAACAGCCCCCAGGAGTCTCCTCTGAGTTTGAGCTTCTTCCTGTCAGGTCAACAACATCCTGTTCTAGTTTCATCCTGAATAACAAAATCAGAAATTAGATAATTACATCACATTCACAACACCCACTGTGTACAATAACAGGCATATTGCTGCTGTAGTTTATTGCGTTTTTGTTTGTTTGTTGTGAAATTTGATTGACAGGTGACATGTTGTCCATCCACAACATTATGGCTTCTGTCCTGACTCAGGCTGGACCAGTGGACCTGCTGGGAAACAGTTTAACCAGTAAATAAAAAGGTGGCTAAACTGTGACCTCCAGTAAAACAACCACCAATAGAAACAAAATCACTTATTTTAAGAAAAGCATTGTCATATGCTTAAAAGTCCCAATCTTCATAGAACTTATATCTTACTATGACATATAGAAGCTTCAACCTGATGTAGCCACGCCCCCTCTGGCAGCCATCTTGGAGGTCCTCAACTCTGATCAGCTGATTGTGTTTCTGTCTCAACAGAATTTAATCTTCATGGTTAATTTCTGTCTGTTTCTACTGAACTGATCATTTCATCACTGATACATCTGATTGATTTAGTGTTTAGATCATGTAGCTTGTTAGCTAGCTAACCATAGTATCTGGTCAGCTAACCATCACTGTCTTGTTAACACATCTGATTAGCACACTAGCTAACGTATCTAGTAGAAGCTAGCGTTAGCAGTGGCTAGTAGTCCCATGTTAACAGTAACTAAACTAGCCTGCTGGCTAGTGAGCTAGCTACCAGTTTGTTCAGGTTAACTAGCTGACTCTTCTCCAGCTCCAACTCAGAGTGTTTTGGAGTAGAGACTAGGGCTAAAGACAAGACAGTTTACTGAGTCACAGTAACCTACATTTGGAGACAAATCTACCTGATCACACTGATCACTTTTACTGAGAACGTTACTGGATGATCTACAGACACACCACAACAACCTGGTCCAGATAGTCAACTGGTTCTACTGACACATTACTAACTAACAGACTGATGATGGATCTTTCCATAAATGTGCTGAGATGTTTCTCCTCTCGATTCTCTATCTGTGTTCTTACTTACGTACTTGAGCCTACAAATATTTAAGAATCACATTTGTGTTTTATTCATCTTTTCACGTTGACACCCACCAACGTTTTGAGTTTGAACTGGATGTCCTGAGCTCACCCAGCAGGACCGTGGAAAGTATCAGTCATTATTAATAATTTAAGTGCTGAAACTAGAGACAATAATTAAAACTGTATACTAATAATAATTCAACCAGAGAGCTGCCATTTCTGTCTGTGTAGACCCAGAGGTTTCTATAGTTCATCCACAGGCCTAGCCTTTCAACATGTACAACTAAAACCAGTCCAGTTGGAAACCAGTCCTCCCAGTCCAGTATCTGAGTCCAGTTGGAAACCAGTCCTCCCAGTCCAGTATCTGAGTCCAGTTGGAAACCAGTCTCAGCGGGGCTGTGGTACGGGCTGAGGCAGCCCGGGTAGGGAGCCCATCCCCGGTTCCATGTGGATCAGGATCCGGGGCAGCAGGGTGCGTTGGGGGGGTGGGGGGGCGTGGCCTCGGTACAGGTAGAGGTCCAGGCCAGGGGGGGCGGTGGGGGGGTACAGGTAATGTGGTGGGGGGAACATCCTTCCTGCCTCGGCCAGCAGCTCCAGACCCACCGCCGACTGACGCTTCCACTTAGTCCTGATGGAATCACAACAATAATAATAGTTAGTTTTATTTCTATTATTAACAGTAGAATCATTTCACTTGCTTTTGTGGCTTTTGATTCAGGTCCCTGCCTGCTGAGGGAGACTGAGCAACACCGGCAGTCAGACAGGTCCACATGGAAATCAAGTAAATGTGGGTCAGAGACGGTGGGAATAAATCTCTCACTTTATTCTGACATCCTGGATGATGTTCTTTATGCTGAATGTGTTTTTAAGTCGTCAAGTAAATCAAATCCGCTCCCAATAGCACAGAGGAAATACAACTAAAATCACCATAGAAATATGAAGAGGTTTTCTTTTTATAGCTTCAGACGACCTGCTGATTTAAACAGGAGTCAGCTCCACTATTCTCCATTAAAAGGTTTTTATTTGTTTCTAGTTACATTAGAGGAAACAGCAGCTGACCGCTATCAATTATTGATCATAAGAACCAATTGTGTAATTACAGCACACACTTCTGAATTATTGATTACACTATATTCATTATTCATCAGCAAATGTCTCACATGTAATTTGTCCACAATGATACTGAATGGATGGAGAGAGAGAGAGACAGGCTGGTACTCAGTGAGACAGATGCTTTTAGAAGATCTGGTTTGGACTCAGATCAGATCCTGTCTGTCAAACAGGACAAATCACATTCGGTCTAGTTTCTCCTGTCCAGACCACCAAGATCCGACCTTAATGCCTTAATACATTCTTCATCTAAATCTTTATTTCTTCATTTACTGCTCTGAGAAGAAGCTCTCACAAAGATCCTGTTGACACTTGAAACCTGTTTTCAACCCTTTTGACCTTTTCCACATTTTGTAGTGTTACAGCCTGAATTCAAAATGGATTAAATTGAGTTTTTTTGTCAACTACCTACGTAAAATACCCGTCATAACAAAGTGAAAACAGGTTTTAAGATTTCTTTGCAAATTTATTCAAAATACAGAAACATTTAAATCAGAGTCAGTCGTTGCAGCGATTCTTCCAGTCTTCTTGGAAACGTCTGGATTAGCTCGTCTGGATTTGAGGTTTTTTCCCGTTCTAACTCTCAGATTTGCTCCAACTCAGTCAAGTTGGATGGGGAACATCTGTGAACAGCTACCTTCTAGACATTCCACTGATTTTCAATGGGATTCAAGTCTGGGCCTTGGCTGGGCCACTCCAGGACTTTCCCATTGCCGTAGTGAATCCATTCCAGTGTCGTTCCCTCCATCCTTCCAGGTCTCCAGTCTGCTGCATGATGCTGCACCACCAGGCTTCACCGTCTGGATGCTGCTAGATGGTTTGGTTTCATCACACCACAGGAGCTCAGAGTCTTTCACTGCCTTTTTCCAAACTCCATGTCTTTTTCCAGGACTGGTTCCTTTTGGCTGCTCTGCCTACAGCCCAGATTGGTGAAGTACTGACTGTTGTCCTTCAGCAAGATCTCCATCTCAGCAAGGAGCTCTGTAGTTCTGTCAGAGGTCCTCCCTGACCAAGGTCCTTCTGGCTGGCTGGTCAGTTTGGTGACGACCAGCTCTAGAAGTGTCTGGCTGCTTCCATGTGTTTTCAT
The DNA here is from genome assembly GCA_034670405.1 of Hoplostethus atlanticus. Classification (NCBI taxonomy): domain Eukaryota; kingdom Metazoa; phylum Chordata; class Actinopteri; order Trachichthyiformes; family Trachichthyidae; genus Hoplostethus; species Hoplostethus atlanticus. The sequence goes on along the minus strand of JAXDDX010000042.1, from coordinate 2,939,363 downwards.
TTCCTGTTGATGGAGCTGCTGGGATCTGGTGAACTCCTTCTAGATCTTCTCTGGTCCAACAGAGAGGTCGTTGGACTTCATGTAGAGTTTCTGCTCTGACTTGCTCAGTCATCTGTGGGAGCTGATTGACAGATGGATTTCTGGTCAATCAGGTCAATCAGGCGGACCACAGATGGACTCAAACAAAGTTGGGGAGAAATCTCAAGGACATTCAAAGAATCTGGATTAACCTTAATTCAGTTTGGAGTTACTGCAAAGGGATTAAATACTTATTGACTCAAAACAAAAAGCTTTAATTTTTAATTTATTTGTAAAAAAAAAAAAAAAAAGATTAGAATTATGGGTTATTGTGTGTCGATGAGGCTGTAACCCACAACATGGAGGGCGAACACTTTCTGAAGGCTCTGTAGCAACAAAATGGTTCTTCTGCACTACCCTTCGTGGTGCTCAAATGGTTCTCCATAGAACATTTACGATGCTGTCTTGAAGAACCTTCTTTATTCTGATTTACCAGGGTTTGTTTTTTTTTGTTTTTTTTGAGGCATTATGGTACTTAATAGAACCACTACCCTACTTTTATATGTGGTGATATTTAGTGTATTATCAGTATGTTATATACAGTATATAGTACCTCCTGTTGTGGTACCTTGACCTGCAGTAGTATATGTATTAATATTTCTATATGTATTAATATATGTACCTCCTGTTTTGGTACCAGGTCTTAACCTGCGTGTCGCTCAGGTTCAGGGACGCCGCCAGCTCCATCCTGTCCTGGACACTCAGGTATTTCTGCCTCTGGAAGCTTCTCTCCAGCCTCGCCAGCTGCTGGTCGCTGAACGCCGTCCGGGCTTTCCGGGGTTTCTTCAGCCTTGCGGCCCCGGGGCCCAAGCCTCGATCCGGGACTGGAACACAACGGACTGTTAGTGTCTGAGAACCAGGCAAGGTCGCTGGTTTAGATTAAGGTAGAATCATTTGCGGAGGAAACATCTCACTGGAACTGGAAAGAGGAAAAAACATTAAATTCACAAAATATAGAGCAGTTTCAAGGAAGAAAACAGAACTAAAAGATAGAGATAATAATAATAATAGATTATTATAACGATATAATAGATTAGTTGTAGAGGGAGGGAAAGAAGGATGAACTACGGACAAATTCCACTTTGTGTGATTATAAAAGAGATGATGGAGATGATTTAGAATCAGTCTTCAGTCTTAAAGCTCACAGGATACTAAAGGCTTTGTTGTTTCAACAGCAGATCATGTGTCAGTTTAGCAGGTGGTGTAATAAAATAGTTCCTCTAAATGGGTTGAAAAAGTAATAAAACCTGTTAATGTAACAAATTACTTATCTGGTTATTGACGTTTTAAACGGATGATGTAATGTTGACCCAAGTTATCACATCCTTCTTGACTTATTACATTATTGCAACATCAGGTAAATATGTTACACTCCTTAATCACTAGTTATTGGAATGATGTGATTTTATGACATTAACATGTTTTCTTACATTTCCAGGGACATTTTATCACATTTTGATCAGTTCTTACATTACCAGTTGCAACAGTGATTAACAATAGAAAAGTTTGTTGTCCGACACTAGACGGGGACTGTGAACGCCACACGTCGTACCAGCCGCTAACCCTAATCCAGAGGTAAACGGTCAATCAGTCAGCAGGTCTGTTACTTAAAGCACCAATAGAAACACAAATCAATTCTATTTTCATAAAAGTATTAAAATCCTCCAGGAATTTCCATCAGACAGTTACAGTAAACGTAATATATTATGCCGTCAGTTAATATATTATGACGTCAGTATAGTTTATATTTTATGTCAGTCTGTTGTAGCCTCCAGCTTTTCATTATTTCATTATCAATCCTAATTGGTTCTCATCACCCTGGTGACTAATATCTTTATCAGTCTGTTTATTATTGTGTTCATTATAACACTTACACTTACTAAGTATCATCGTTTTGAAACTGACTAAAATACATTCTGAATATTGCTCTTTGAGATAATAATATCATTGTATTTCAAATGTGTTTTGTTAATTGATACATTTCTATCAAACTGAAATAATTAAACTTATTAACTGTTTCATCTGTTTCTAGTGGATATTTCTAGTTGAAGAATAGTTTGTGTTTTATTTATTTTTTATATTTGTATTCTTTATTTGGATCAAATGGGATCATAATAAAAACTATTCTAACGTTTATTCTGCTTTGATGCTTCATAATAAGGAAGCCAATTAGGGACAAACTGTCCAGCCGCGCGCTGCTCATTAATTATTAATCAGACAAAATCAATCCTGGTTGAATGAAAACCAGAAGGACAAAGAAACAAAAAACATTCTGCAGTTTTCCGACCAATTATTATAAACAATCTGTTATTATTAATGTTCATAGCACTTTTATATATTTTCTATTTCAAAATTATTTTAAAGAGCGAAACTCCAGTTTTCTTCAGGTTTTAATCTATAAGAGAGGAAATAAAAGTCCCCTGAAATAAACCTGGACAGGAGGAGAAAAGACACTAAATACATAAATAATTACTGTTCATATTCCAACACCAACCAATTAAATCTACTTTAAGATCTGATGTGATCTGATGTGATCTGGACATTAAAACAGAATAAATATTTTAGATTTCCTTTCGAATCAAATGGCTTCAAGAGGAAATCATGTTACTGTTACAACAGTGGAACTAAAGCATCAGATTCTATCATATTCATTTCAATCATTTTACATTTCTTTGAATTTGACAAACAGCATAATTGTAATTGTTCAGTAATATCATCAGCAGAGTAAGATTCAGCATCCAGAATCATTTAAACATTTAACTCAAAATATATTAACATATTTCTCTGTAATGTCACCTGATGGAAATTACTAATAATATCCGTCTGTCCTTTATGGAATTTATGATATGAGATATGAGTTTTGAATCAAATAAAACAATCATTTGATTAATTTCACCCTGCCGTTTTATCCAGCCTGCTTTAGTAAATGTAAATTTAGAGCATTATTTATTTCAACTGATTTATTCAACTGATTTGTATCCAGTTCCTGTGACTTTGAATCAAATAATGATCAATAATACCTTCACAGCCCTGGTGATCTACATGTGGAATAATTGTCTGAAGAATTATTTAGACAATCATTTCAACCGTTTCTCTATTTTATCTTTTCCGTGCTACCTCTGGATTCATTGTCAGAAGAGGAGTTGCTGTGGGTTTTATCCGTGTAGTCCTCCTGGAACGGCTCTGCTTCTGGCTCAGGCTGTCCCATATCAGAGTAGGACTGTCCCGGGTCGGAGTAGGGCTGTCCCGGGTCGGAGTAGGGCTCGCAGGCCGCCAGAGGCCGACAGTCCGCTAGGATGTCCCGGATCAGGAAGGACGAGTTGACGGTCCGGGGCTGGACCAGCTGGCCCCGATGGAGAGAAGACTCTATCCGGGGAACGGGCTCTCTGCGCGGGGAAGGAGGCGCCGAGCAGCCGTTGCTGTCCGGGTCGGACCGCGGACTGAGCTCCGGGGGGGAGCGGCTCTCTCCGCCAGAGTCTCCCCGGGAGAGGAGCGCGCTGGACGGCTGGAGGGAGAGCAGGGAGTCGATGCGGAACCTGGAGCAGTTGGAGGGTGAAACCTCCATAACTCTGGTATGTTTTAGTCAAATCTTATAGTTTGGACCACATAGAAATCCACAGTGAGAATATCCAAGAAATAACACATTTAATTCAGTATCTCTTACTGTGTTCAAATACGCAGATGTCCAGCTGAAATATTCCCGGAAAATAGAAAAAATGACTTTGGTTGTTGAGTCATGACGCTTTAAGAATTCATCAATAACAGTTTACAAGTTTACAAATTTTTCTCTGGAAAAAACAGAAAGTTGCTCCTCCGATATGAATATTTATCCTGCTGTAATTATTATTGATCAGTAATTGAAAAAAACGTATCCATCGATCCGGAGAGCTGATCAGCACCATGGACAGAGACGGTGTGCAGGAAACACCAGTAGGCAGGGAGACGTCTACCACACAGACAGACAGGTGGACAGACAGACAGGTGTGTAGTCTGTTGATGTGAGGGAGGTAAGAGGTGGAAACTCTTCATCCAGACCTTTGACAACAAACCAGCAGGATATGAAGGAGGGGGGAGAAGATGAAAGTAGGGAAAAGGAGTGAGATGAGGAGTGGAAAGGAAAAGGGATGGAAAGATTAGGAGACAGGAAGAGAAGCTGAGGAGGAAAAGCTAGGAAGTTGGAGGAAGTAGAGGAGGAACAGGGGGAGGATGAGGAGGCGAGGCAAAGAAACAGCAGGAAAATGGAGGCGGAAGAAAAGAAGGAGTGAGAAGAGGAGGAAGAGAGGGAGAGGAAAAGGAGGATAAACAGGAGAAATATACAGGGACAAAGAGGAGAAAAGGAAAAAGTGAGTGCGGAGGAGTGAGGAGAGGAAGAAGGAGAATAAAAGGAAATGAGGAGGAGAAGGAGAAAGAGGAGTAGACGAGACGAAGATGAGATGAGGAGGAAGAGGGAGGTGAGCTGATAGTTATTATTGTTGTTGTTAGTATTATCATAGGGTGGGCAGTAACCGAACACATTAAAGTGATTCTGATTACAAAAGTAGTAACTTTTATTTAGTTGCTGTAAAACATGACAGTAATCAGAGTACAGAAACTTGAAGCTGATCAGATGATATTCAATATCTTTATAGAAAAACAAACAGTGTAATAATCAATACTGGTAGTGTAGTATTGCTCAATTATCCGGTCCTTTCAATCAGACTGAAAGGACCAGAGTCGGACTGGTGGATCTGCTCTGTGGACGATCAGAATTGGAGCATATAATCAGTAATCTGTAATGGATTACTTTAGAGAGTAGTTTCCAACCCTGGTTGTAATCCTTCCACCAGGCACCCTCTTCCTCCTCCTCTCCCTTCTCCTCCTTCCCTTGTCTTCTTCATCATCCTCCACCTTGTCCTCCTCCTCCTCTCCCTCCCCTTCCTCGTCCTCATCGTCCTTGTCCTCCTCCTCTCCCTCCTCCTCTTCCTCTCCCTCCTCCTCCTCCCAGGATAATGAAGGAGCAGTGCTGCTTCACCTCCTGACTTGTCTCAGCTTGTTATTTCTTCAGTCTGACTTCCTGTCGACGTTCTCAGATGTCGGATCTGAAAACAACAATACATTCAGCTCTGCACTGTCCGTCTGTCGGTCCGTCCTTATTGCTCTTCATGGTCATTCATTCATTCAGACAGACAGACAGACAGACAGACAGACAACATGATGCTGCCTTCAATTCAACTTTATTATTTGCAAGGGGAAATTCCTTTTGCAGCCCAGCGAGTAAAACACAAATAGTGATGAAATAGTCAGGTAATCAGAACAATGATCAAGTTGATCAATCAACCAATCATAGGTGTAGTGATACATGGTGATCAATGCAGAAGGTTAAGGAGTCAAAATCTCCAGTCAGGAAATAAAACAAAAAACAACACAATAATAACAATAATAATCAATAACACCAATAACACCAATAACAATGATAACACAATTTATTAGACATTTAATCTCATCCCCAAAACAAACCTCCCAGAACTCAGTGGACTAGATTAGATTATTAGTCCACATTAATCTAACACTGGTTTACATTAGAAATAGTAGAGGACAGGTCAGTAGTCTACCAGGTCAGTAGTCTACCAGGTCTGTAGTCTACCGGGTCTGTAGTCTACCGGGTCAGTAGTCTACCGCGTCAGTAGTCTGACAGTCTAACAGGTCAGTAGCTCCAGCAGGTCAGTCCAGGCCGTACGTCCCCAGGCCCTGAGCTCCTCTCCTGGCCACACAGTCCGACCGGTGGGACCTGAAGGCCTGGAGACGATCCTCCTGGTTCCTGAAGGAGTCCAGAGCAGGAGCAACCTGAGGAGGAGAGGAGGAAAGTAATGTTTGTAGTTGGTCTTTATACCGCATGAAACTGATTCTCAATGCGTATGGCCCTGCACATGCCAGTAGCAACCCCTTAGCGTGGTCAAGGAAGATCTCTGGCGCCGCCCATGTCACAGGCACTGTTTATCAAGAGCTGTCTCTCTATCTCATCTGAGCCAGGTCATGAAGCTTCTCCATCTGCTGCTCTAAACACCCGGTGTCAGGTAGGTCTTTCCTGGGAGAAACCCTCTGGAGACAGGAAGTGATGCGTTTTATGTTTCAACAGAAGAAGAACTGGGTAGAACTGAGCAGCGATAGCCACCATGGCTGAACAGACAAAGAAAAGACGTCACAGTACTGGACACACTGTTTGATTGACAGGTGATCTCTGGGAAGAGCAGTGAGGAACACCACAGCAACGAGGCTGAGAGACAAAGATGGAGATGAAATTTGACCACCTAGCAATTTAAGTTTTGGTTCCAGTGTCCATACTGACACCAGAATTGAACATTAGCAAACAGGGTGAACCTGCAGCAGTTTGCTCTTCTCTGCTGATAAAACATCAAATTGTCGCCTGGTGAAGCTCAGACTGAACTCAGATGTTGTTGCTGCAGGTTTCCCCTGCAGGAACAACATCAGCATGAAACAAGACTCACATAATAAATCTGTCTGTGATTTGGAGAGCACTGATCCAGGCAGAGAGACAGAGAGAGAGACAGACAGAGAGAGAGACAGACAGGGAGAGGCAGGGTCCTTCCCTCTTGCTTCAACACAGAGCATCAAATGAGCTCCATATCTCTCAGTCCGACCAATCAGAGAGTGGCAGGCAATGTGGCGGCAGCGTGCCGTTTGTTAATTTAAATAACAACTGTTGTTTGTTGTCGCCCTGTGGTCGTTTGTTTGCTGAAAGTCGTGTTTCCTGTGGAGGAGAGGAAGGAAGCGTCGCTCGGTGAAAACGAGGCGAGCGACAGATACAAGAACAAGAGGAGGAGGGAGGAGGAAGGACAGGAGAGCTGCTCAGTGTTAGACAAACACAAGAATGATAGGAGGAGGGAGGAGGAAGGGAGGAAGGGAGCATGGATCGGCATTCGACAGAACGAGAGGATGAGGAGGAGGAAGATGACAGGATAAACAAACAAATGATGATCAGATGAAAGAGGAGGCCCAGCGGAGGAGGTGAACGTCGCTCGACAGCAGATAACGAGCTGCTAAATGTTTCATGAGGTTAACAGTCAGCATCAATATCAACTGTCACAACACAGAGAGAGGAGGAGAAGGGGGGGTGGAGGAGAGGATGAGGAGGGTGGGGGGGAGGCAGGGAGAGCTGAGATGGAAGGAAAAGAGAGATAAAAAGGAGATGAGAGGAAATTAATACAAAAGGGAGGAGAGAGAGAGGCAGGAACCATGTATCTCATTATCCTTGGTAGAGGAGGCGAACTGCATGATAACCCAGCTACAAGTCTGTACCCACTATACCCACTGTACCCACTATACCCACTGTACCCACTGTACCCACTATACCCACTGTACCCACTGTACCCACTATACCCACTATACCCACTGTACCCACTATACCCACTGTACCCACTATACCCACTATACCCAAGGCGAACTGCATGATAACCCAGCTACAAGTCTGTACCCACTATACCCACTGTACCCACTATACCCACTATACCCACTGTACCCACTATACCCACTGTACCCACTATACCCACTGTACCCACTGTACACTCATCTGGACAGCCGGAAGGGGGGCTATGTGAGACTGCTGTTCATTGACTATAGTTCAGCTTTCAACACCATAGTCCCCACCAGACTGGCTGGCAAGCTGATTGAGCTGGGACTGAACACCCCCCTGTGTGCCTGGATCCTGGACTTCCTGACCGCCAGGCCCCAGGTGGTCAGGGTGGGTAGACACACCTCCAACCCCCTCACCCTTAACACAGGATCCCCCCAGGGTTGCGTCCTCAGCCCCCTACTGTACTCCCTGTACACACATGACTGTGTGGCCAGGTTCAGCTCCAACTCCATCATCAAGTTTGCGGATGACACAGTGGTGGTGGGCCTGATCTCCGACAACGACGAGAAGGCCTACCTGGAGGAAGTGGCTGATCTGTCACTCTGGTGCCAGGACAACAGCCTCCTCTTGAATGTCACCAAAACTAAGGAGCTGATTGTGGACTTTAGGAGGACACAACAACAGAGGACGTACTCACCACTGGGGATTAATGGGAATACTGTGGAGAGGGTGAGCAGGTATAAATACCTGGGAGTCCACATCACCGAAGATCTCACATGGTCCACACACACTGACACTCTGGTGAGAAAGGCGAGGCAGCGCCTTTACCACCTCAGGCAACTGAGGAAATTCAAAGTCTCCCGGAGGATCCTTCAGTCCTTCTACTCTGGAGCTGTAGAGAGCATCCTGACAGGAAGCATCACTGCCTGGTTTGGCAGCAGCTCCGCTCAGGACAGGAAGGCTCTGCAGAGAGTAGTGCGTTCGGCTGAACGCACTATTGGAACTACACTCCCCACCCTGCAGGACTTGTACACCAGGAGGTGCAGAACCAGAGCCTGCAGGATCATGAAGGATCCTCACCACCCCAACAACGGACTGTTTCAGCTGCTGCGGTCAGGCAAGCGCCTCCGTAGTCACGCTGCCAAAACAGAGAGACTGAGACGGAGTTTCTTTCCTCAGGCCATCAGGACTGTGAACTCTGACCTCACCAGGGCCCCCACCAAGACACACACACTGCCCCTCTTATGCACACACACACACTTAGGTAAAGACTACACATAATTTATAATTTATATTATATTATACATACAATTTTCCCTTTTTTTACTATATTTTTTATAAAGTGCTCTTATTGTAAATATTGTGTTGTTTTTTTATATAGAGCTCTTAAAAACTGTGACATTGTAAATATTGTGTTAGTTTATTGTAAATAGTGTGAACCTGTTATTTTGCACATTTCTGCTGAGCATTGCCACTTTGCATTTCACTACACACCTCGTGTGTGTATGTGACAATTAAACTTCTTGAATCTCTATCTTGAATCTTGTACCGACTATACCCACTGTACCCACTGTACCCACTGTACCCACTATACCTCCTATACCCACTGTACCGACTATACCCACTGTACCCACTGCACCCACTGTACCCACTATACCTCCTATACCCACTGTACCGACTATACCCACTGTACCCACTATACCCACTGTACCTCCTATACCCACTGTACCGACTATACCCACTGTACCCACTATACCCATTGTACCCACTGTACCCACTATACCTCCTATACCCACTGTACCCACTGTACCCACTATACCCACTGTACCCACTATACTCACTGTACCCACTATACCCACTGTACCCACTGTACCCACTATACTCACTGTACCCACTATACCCACTGTACCCACTACACCCACTGTACCCACTATACCTCCTATACCCACTGTACCGACTATACCCACTGCACCCACTGTACCCACTGTACCCACTGTACCCACTATACCCACTATACCTCCTATACCCACTGTACCCACTGTACCCACTATACCCACTGTACCCACTATACCCACTATACCTCCTATACCCACTGTACCGACTATACCCACTGTACCCACTATACCATCTGTACCCACTATACCCACTGTACCCACTATACCACCTGTACCAACTATACCACCTGTGCCCACTATACCACTATACCATCTGTACCCACTGTACCCACTATACCACCTGTACCCTCTATACCCACTATACCACCTGTACCCTCTATACCCACTATACCACCTGTACCCTCTATACCCACTATACCCACTATACCACCTGTACCCACTATACCAACTATACCCTCTATACCCACTATACCACCTGTACCCTCTATACCCACTATACCCACTATACCACCTGTACCCACTATACCAACTATACCCACTGTACCCACTATACCCACTATACCACCTGTACCCACTATACCAACTATACCCACTATACCCACTGTACCCACTATACCCACTATACCCACTATACCACCTGTACCCTCTATACCCACTATACCCACTATACCACCTGTACCCACTATACCAACTATACCCACTGTACCCACTATACCCACTATACCACCTGTACCCACTATACCAACTATACCCACTATACCCACTGTACCCACTATACCCACTATACCACCTGTACCCACTATACCCACTATACCCACTATACCCACTATACCCAGCTGTAATGTCGTTGTATGATGCACTTTGACCACCTCTTGTATTAACAGTGTCCAGAGTGCCTCCACGGGAAGATTTACCACAGTGTGTGTGTGTGTGTGTGTACCTGTGTGAAGCGAGGTAGTTTGAACAGTGTGTGTGTGTGTGGCAGCGCTCTGCTCCTCCTCAGCAGACTGGTCCTGGTGTCTGGAATACAACCTGGCTTTGGCTACACACACACACACACACACACACACACACACACACACACACACACACACACAGAGATGAACACAAGGACAGTGAGCAAGCAGCTGTATGGTCTGGATTCAGCTGGAGTTCCTCCCTGCCTTGTGGGGGCGCTGTAGGCTGCTGGTTGAGTTCCTGGCCTGTTGCTCATCCAACCAGCGCTGACCATACTGATGAGACAACAACTCAGACAGAGGAGACGACGCCCTGAGAGACAGACAGACATGCAGGCAGACAGAGAGACAGATAGGCAGACAGACAGACAGACAGACAAAGAGACAGACAGGCAGAGAGGCAGGCAGACAGGCAGGCAGACAGAGAGACAGGTGGACAGACAGGTATTAAGAGTATTACTTTTTGATGATGAAAACCAACAGTTGGACTTTTGGACTGTGGGTGTTTCTGACCTGGTGGTGATGCCAAACGTGATGTCAGCTGCCCTGCGGGGGGGGGCCTCAGGGGCCCTGTGGGGGTTCTGCTGGGTTCGGACCCGCTGGGCTCGGTACTGGCTCATCTCTTTAGCTGTCACCAGACCTGACTTCACCCCGTCCCGGTTCAGAGAGACGAAATCCGGATCAGCTGGATGACGAGGACCAGAAGCGCCTGGTCCAGACTGGACCCTCCAACTGGACAGGACTGGGAAGGCAGAGTTTATCCACTACTAGTTATACTAGTTATACTAGTTATACCACTGCCTGGTTCCATGAAGCATCTTACGTTAAAATCATCCTACGTCCTAAAATTTACTAAAGATTTCCTTTGAAAAAAATGACTTTCAGTTTCAGTCCTGTACTCAGGATGAACCCTTCAGTTTCCACGCTTTTATATTATTATTATTATAATAACAATAATAATAATAATGATCCTTAAAATCAGGTGTTGTACAATCCAATTTAGCATCATTTAGCAACAAAAAACCCTGCATTTCCTTGAACAAGATCTAGATGGTTTCTGATGGAGTTCTTTCATTGCGGAGAGTGAAGTGAGTCAGCACTTCTGTCCAGTTTGACCTTTGACCCATGGCTCACTAACCCTAATGTTAGCAACTTGGTTAACTAGCTAACAACATTAGTTTTAGCTAATAATATGTTGCGTTAAGTTGTTTGATCACCTGTCAATCAAACAGTGTGTCCAGTACTGTGACGTCTTTCTCCTTGGATTTCCTGTTGATGGAGTTTGAGTTCCTGTAGGTGGCGCTCTTTTCTTCGTCTGTTCAGCCATGGTGGCTATCGCTGCTCAAGCTAACTACCCAGTTCTTCTTCTGATGATTCCAAACAAACCTCCTGCTGGTTCCACTGGGAGCTGACCAGTGCCTTCTGGTGTCTGTTTGACCTCTGACCTTCTGACCTGATGCCAGATGCGACTGAACAGTACAGAAGCAGCAGCAGGGTTCCTCCTGGGTTCCTCCTGGGTTCATCCATGGTTCCTCCAGGGTTCCTCCTGGGTTCATCCAGGGTTCCTCCAGGGTTCCTCCTGGGTTCCTCCAGGGTTCCTGCTGGGTTCATCTATGGTTTCTCCAAGGTTCTGTGGTTAGGGTAGAGGTTCTAGATAGAACCCTCTGATTGGCTCAAATAAAACAAAGTTCTTTAATCCTGCTGGTTTGTTGTAAATGGTTCTTTACAGCATCATAAAGGGTTTATTTAAAGGTCCCATGGTGCTTCTGGATCTGGATCCAGTTCTCCCAGTTCAGATCTGCACGGAACCTTCCAGATACCTGAGTCAGCAGAGAGACCCTGACCCCTGACCTCCCTGTGGAGGAGCAGGTTTTTGTTCTTGCTTGAATTAATGAAAGTCAAAAAGAATGTCCTCACTAGTATCGTAGAGTGAGTGTGTGTGTGTGTGTGTGTGTGACAGTGATGGCTGTTGCCTGAGGGCATGTTTTCCTCCAGCAAACACACTTTGACAGTTGCCTGCTGCTAAAACATACACACACACACACACACACGCCATGGGACAGAATATCTACTACTAAGCGAGCGGTGTTCGGTCTCCAGACGTCTCAGTGATCATCTGGATGTTGGTCCAGAGCAGATCCATCTTCATCTCTGCTCAGAAACCCCTTGTCTATTTTCATCCTGGTCTTGACTTGGTCCTGGTCTGGCTTGAAACTCAACTGGTTCTGATCTTGGACCTGACTGAGGTGGTCCTGGCTATTATTATCATCGCCATCATCATCATCATCATCATCATCATCATCATGATTATTATCGATATAATCATCATCATCATCATCATCATTATCAATATCATCATCATTATCGATATCATCATCATCATCATCATCATTATTGATATCATCATCATCATCATCCCTACCCTCTGCCACTCCTTCGTCTCTGGAGGCGTTGCTGTGTCCGTAGGTGAAGTCTGGACCAGGACGGGACAAACCTCTGGACCGACTCACACCCAGAGACGCCTGAGGCAGGCAGGGACATCATCAGCTCATCTTCATCACCATTATCATCACTATCTTCTTCATCTTCATCGCCACCATCATCCTCATTCCCCAATCCACCACACTTTCACTATTTTACCCTCAGGACCACACACTCACACACACACAGCTCCAACCAACCAACAAGCCCCTCTACGCCGTCTCAGTGGTACAACAATAAAAAAACCCGAAAAAATGAATCCAGTATGAATTGATCTGGTATAAGTGATCTAGTATAAAGTATCATAAGTGATCCAGTGATCTCCTATCAGTGATCCAGTAATCTACTATCAGTGATCTAGTATAATGTATTATAAGTGATCCAGGGATCTCCTATCAGTGATCCAGTAATCTACTATCAGTGATCCTGTGATCTATTATCAGTGATCTAGTATAATGTATTATAAGTGATCCAGTAATCTACTATCAGTGATCTAGTATAATGTATTATAAGTGATCCAGGGATCTCCTATCAGTGATCCAGTAATCTACTATCAGTGATCCTGTGATCTATTATCAGTGATCTAGTATAATGTATTATAAGTGATCCAGTAGTCTACTATCAGTGATCCTGTGATCTACTATCAGTGATCTAGTATAATGTATTATAAGTGATCCAGTGCCTCCATCTAGTGGCCACTAGGTGCTTCTAAACTGGCAACATTTACCATCAACAATCTATAATTATTACTACAACAAAGTAATTAATAATTAATAATTAGTAAAAGATCAAACTGAAACCAACATTGGATTTCACACTCTGGTCAGCAACAATACAGGAAGGAGGTCAAAGGTCACAGCAACAAACATGCCTGTAAGATGATCAGTTACTCTACTCATTCCATTTCTCTCCGTTCCTCCTCCTCTCTTCTTCTAAACTCAGGATCAATCAGTTTCCTCTCCTGTGATCAATCAGGAAACCAAACAGTGTTGATGTCTGATGTTCTTGTAGTGGGATTACTTCCACCCAGAGAAAGTAACTTCTCTACCATTTCTCATCAAAGTAGTGGGATTACTTCCACCCAGAGAAAGTAACTTCTCTACCACTGAGTCAGGATGGAGGATATGATGTTGTTACATAATTCAGCTTCAGTCTGATAACAAAACTAACAACTTATTTTATTGATCAGTAACTGTAATATTACTGAATTCAAAGTAATTTGTTAATAACATTACTGTAACTAGTTACCACCCAACTCTGGTCTCACCCTGATGAGCAGTGGATTGCCCAGCATGGAGTCTCTGACCACGCCCACACGAGGAGAATGCATCTGTCCTCTGATGAAGATGAAGATGAAGATGAAGGCTGGGAAGAAAACAGAGAAACGATCCATCAGGTAAGAGAGAATATGTTTTATACAGTAGAGCCTTGCATTACAAGTACTACTACTACTACTACTATACTATTACTACTACTACTGTTACTACTACTACTACTACTACCACTGTTACTACTACTAGTACTACTGTTAGTACTACTACTGTTACTACTACTACTACTACTGTTACTACTATTGTTACTACTATTACTACTACTACTACTACTTACTATTACTATTACTACTACTGTTATTACTACTACTACTAGTACCACTGTTACTACTATTACTGTTAGTACTACTACTGCTACTACTGCTACTACTACTACCACTGTTACTACTACTACTATTACTACTACTACTACTACTGCTGTTACTACTAATATTATTACTACTACTAATGTTACTACTACTACTACTATTACCTCTGTTATTACTACTATTACTACTATTACTATTACTGTTACTAGTACTGCTACTACGATTACTACTTCTACTACTAGTATTATTACTACTACTATTACTACTATTACTATTACTAGTACTACTGTTACTTACATGCCGATAGTTTTTAGTTAATACTAACTGAAGGTATAAACAGTAAAACACCTTGTTACCTGTGGCTTTCCTGCTCAGCCTTCTCCGTTACCATGGGAACAAAACGCTAAACAGTGACGTCAAGCCGAGATATCCGGAAGAGGAACTGTTGCATATTAACTCGAGACAGAATTCAACTTCAGATCCAGTTCGGCGTCTTTTCATCAGTCTCGTGAATGTTTTACTAAGAGAAGATCAAGACAGACGAAGCAAGAGGGTCTATAACCTAAAACGCCAACAGGCGGCAGTACCGAGTTAGCATTATGCTGCCTTCCAGTGCTGTCGTAAAGATCAGCATTACTACGGCACATGGAGGCTCCAACAAAGTGGTAGATGAGATGAGATGAGAGTGACAGTGTCTTGCAAAAGTATTCAAACCCCTTGAATTCTGAAAGTTTCAGAGGAAAGATGAAACATCACCTCCCATCGCTGTTTGTGAAATAGTTCCTCTGTTTTTTCTGTCCAATTTCTCCATTGATTTCTGTAGTAAAATTGGAAAACCCCACTGAAACTGCACCATCTGTATTTTCAACTATAATGATTGGAAATTGAGGATTCGTCTTTTCTCTGAAACTTCAAGACCTGGACTATGATGTCATCCATAATAAACCATATATCTGTGATGTCATCCATAATAAACCATATATCCAGACTGTGTTTAAGAGTCCACCCTACACCCTGAGATCCCATTAGGTCCATTCAGATCTGGTGAAGGGACTTGGTCTCAGCTTTGTTAGCAAGAAAGACAAGTTTAAATAAAGTTTGAAAACCAGTTCAGAATAATAAATACAATCTATATATGACATCTGAGTAACGCTGATTTCTGTTATTGTAATTTTATCCAGCAAAAAGTCCAGGGGTTTGAATAATTTTGCAGTATATATATATATATGTTAAGAAAATGAGGATATGAAGAAAGGAATGAAATACCCGAGGTGCATTTAATTTCAGTTTTCATTCATTTCATTACACCAAAAAATAAGTTTGTTCCAGAATCCATTTGAGAGCAAAAGCTCTTGAATCTATGTCAAGTCAAGTTCCAATTTTGGAATTTGGAGCATAAGATGAGACCTTGAAGGCAGCATTATGTTGCACAATTGCAATGTTAAATAGACAAAACTGCAAGTAGCTCACAGTTCCGCGACTTTAAAGAAGGCTGAATTTGTGTTTCCTGGAGTAGAAAAGCCACGAGAATCTGTCTCTTCCTAAATCACCAACAGGCGGCAGCAGCGAGTTCAAAGATCCTCTATTGAGAAGATGAATCCTTCAGCAGTGAAAACCGACCAACCGAAAGCATTACTTTCCTCCGACGTAGGCATCGCCGTTACCATAGCAACCGATCTGGTAAAGACCTGTAGCCAACTGAAACAGTTCTAACGTAGATACAAATTATATATAAACTTTGTAATAGTGATTGAGCTATTCAGCACTATTGTGATGTTTGTTTACAAGCTTTGACTTTTACTGTAAATCTTCCATATTTATTAAACAAAATCATCTGAGATCCATTGAAAGTGTGCTACATGTGTATGAAAGGTACTTTCTAAATGTATAATGATACTGCGAATAATAATAATTGATAATTATTATTATTATTATTATTATTATTATTATTACATCCAGTGCCTAAAATATACTGTAAGTGTCTCACCTATAACATCATACCTACTGTGAGTAGTCACACATCACCAATTTCGGTGTAACACCGGAAATAGAGGCAGAGTGAGCCCTCTTTACTTCTTTCTCCTCTCTGATGTAAATACACGTAGCTGTTAGCCAGATCAGACCGGCAGCTGCTCTCATGTCTCTGCCGGTATCGGTGCTTATTAACAGCAGAAACATCTCCAGCTCTCTGACAGCCTCCTATCTGTCCGGATGGCAGCGATACTCTGGTTCAAAGCAGCGGTCGTGCTCTGGTTCCTCCTACCGGCTCTGGGTGTCGGAGCCCGGCTGTACACGGAGGAGGACCCGCTGGTGATCCTGGGCGGCAGCAGCCTGAAGCTTGCCGTCAGGAACTCCTCCTCGGCCTGGCTGGTCCAGTTCTACTCGTCCTGGTGTGGACACTGCATCCAGTACTCCAGCACATGGAAGGCCCTGGCCCAGGACGTCAAAGGTACCCGATCATACACACACATGGTCAATATCAGCCCGGTACCTGCCGTTCTCCCGCACGGAGACAACTGGACACCAGACTCCATTCAAGCTTTTGGTAATTAAATATGACCATGCTTATCGGCAAACGTTACATGTCCCACAAAAAACTCAGTGCTTTTTCGAAAAATTAGGAGCTAGTCTTCAATTCGGCAGACATACAATCCACCAAGCAAAACATCTCAACTCTTCCAGCCGGACTCGGGTCCTCACCGCCTCCACGGTGGACTGGGGGATGGCAGAGAACCAATTCGAAAAGTAGAGATTGGTATTGGTATTAGTGATCCTTGGTGGATTGTATCGATGCCGAATTTAAGAGGGGCTTAGGCTGATTCGTAAAAGGTCTTAAGTCATCGTCTACCAGATATGTATCTATATAATATATGTATATTTGCTGATAAGCAACTAAAAATACTTGAAGTTTGAATGGTGGCCGGGCAGGACTCACCATAACTTACTGTTGGGGGACTCGCACAGCTCGGACGGTATGAGGCCGATTAATTAGAAAGACAACAGATTGACATTAATCACTATAATTAACGGTACAGATGATGTTTTGTGTCACTAGTTAGCTAGCTTGGCCTCTGTTAGCTAGCCGCTATTGGAGTTAGCCAGAAATTAGCTCATGTTGCCAGGCAACAAAGACAATTTCTGACAGTTCCAGGAATATTGCTTAGCAAAAAAAGTTCCAGGGGGCAAAACGTGAATCTCCAGAGCCTTGAAATAGTTCCAGACCCTCCATGTCCTAACTTTTATAAACTGAACTTTTTGCTAAACAGCTACCCATCTGTATACTAGTGTTAAAGCTGGTAGGTTAGCTAGCTGGCTAACACTGACTAGCCATGTGGAAGTTAGTGTGACTCCCTCACACTAATCAGTTAACTGTGTGTAGATCATATATCTATCTAATTATGTGTATATATAGATAACTAACCATGTGTGTGTTTGTGTGTGTATATATATACGTATATATATATAACCATGTGTGTGTATATATACATATATAGATAACTAACCATGTGTGTATATAGATAACTAACCGTGTGTGTGTTTGTGTGTATATATATATATCATGTGTGTATATATAGATATATAGATAACTAACCATGTGTATATATAGATAACTAACCATGTTGTGTGTGTGTGTGTGTATATATATATATATATAGATAACTAACCATGTTGTGTGTTTGTGTGTATATATATATAACTAATCATGTGTGTATATATAGATATATAGATAACTAACCATGTTGTGTGTTTGTGTGTATATATATATAACTAATCATGTGTGTATATATAGATATATAGATAACTAACCATGTTGTGTGTGTGTGTGTGTATATATATATATATATATATATATATATATATATATATATATATATATAGATAACTAACCATGTTGTGTGTGTGTGTGTATATATATATATATATAGATAACTAACCATGTTGTGTGTTTGTGTGTATATATATATAACTAATCATGTGTGTATATATAGATATATAGATAACTAACCATGTTGTGTGTTTGTGTGTATATATATATAACTAATCATGTGTGTATATATAGATATATAGATAACTAACCATGTTGTGTGTTTGTGTGTATATATATATAACTAATCATGTGTGTATATATAGATATATAGATAACTAACCATGTTGTGTGTGTGTGTGTGTGTGTATATATATATATATATATATATATATATATATATAGATAACTAACCATGTTGTGTGTGTGTGTGTGTATATATATATATATATAGATAACTAACCATGTTGTGTGTTTGTGTGTATATATATATAACTAATCATGTGTGTATATATAGATATATAGATAACTAACCATGTTGTGTGTTTGTGTGTATATATATATAACTAATCATGTGTGTATATATAGATATATAGATAACTAACCATGTGTATAGAGCGGTGCAATGGGATTTTTCCATTGGATTTTGGATTATTGCAGAAAATAAACTCTGTGGCAAACAAGTTTATGATACTTACACGTTTTGTTGAGCAAGATAATCTTCACAAATGAAAACCACTTTATGATTTTTGAAGCGTAAATGCAATCACCATAAGTAAAAAGCTAACGTTAGGCTATAACCGAACTACACCACGGTCACATGACTTCAACGTCACCACCACTAAGAATACTATAACTTGATAAATCTACAAGTTGGAAAGTTTGAGTTAGAATAGTTTGGAAGAGTAGAAACACAACTAGAGGCTGTAAAGGAGGACTAGTGACTAGATGAGTTACCGTGTTCGGCGTGATGCGTTCAATGTCCCCAACAACCTCTGTAGTCTCATTTAGCCACTTGTTGTTTTTTTTTCACGTAAAAGCTTCAACATTCAACAGTAAATACGTATTTACTGACGTATTTTATGTCGTAGAACAAAACGTGAAAACGTTAAGCTTGTGTTAACCACAGACCTTATTTCAGGCATCTAACCGAAAACACATTCAAAAAACCCATTGCCTTCGAGACGAGGGAACAGGAAGTGTAAAAATGCTAACTCACTTCCTGGTTTTAGGACTCATTCCTGCGCCACTCTCTCTCTCTCTCTCTCTCTATATATATATACAACTAACCGTGTGTGTGTGTATGTATGTATGTATGTATGTATGTATGTATGTATGTATGTATATAACTAACCATGTGTATATACACCGATCAGCCACAACATTAAAACCACTGACAGGTGAAGTGAATAACATTGATTATCTTGTTACAATGGCACCTGTCAAGGGGTGGGATATACTGGGAAGCAAGAGAACAGTCAGTTCTTGAAGTTGATGTGAAGTAGGAAAAATGGGCAAGCGTAAGGATCTGAGAGACTTTGACTAGACGACTGGGTCAGAGCATCTCCAAAACGGCAGGTCTTGTGGGGTGTTCCCGGTATGCAGTGATTAGTACCGACCAAAAGTGGTCCAAGGAAGGACAACCGGTGAACCGGTGACAGGGTCAAGGCCAAGGCTCATTGATGTGCGTGGGGAGCGAAGGCTAGCCCGTCTGGTCCGATCCCACAGAAGAGCTACTGCAGCACAAATTGCTGAACCAGTTAATGCTGCTATGATAGAAAGGTGTCAGAACACACAGTGCATCACAGCTTGCTGTGTATGGGGCTGTGTAGCCTCAGACCGGTCAGAGTGACCATGCTGACCCCTGTCCACCTACAATGGACAGGTGAGCGTCAGAACTGGACCATGGAGCAATGGAAGAAGGTGGCCTGGTCTGATGAATCACGTTTTCTTTTACATCATGTGGACGGCCGGGTGCGTGTGCGTCGTTTACCTGGGGAAGAGATGGCACCAGGATGCATTATGGGAAGAAGGCAAGCCGGCGGAGGCAGTGTGATGCTCTGGACAATGTTCTCTGGGAAACCTTGGGTCCTGCATTCATGTGGATGTTACTTTGACTCGTACCACCTACCTCAACATGTTGCAGACCAAGTACACCCCTTCATGTCAACGGTATTCCCTGATGGCAGTGGCCTCTTTCAGCAGGATAATGCGCCACACTGCAAACATTGTTCAGGAATGGTTTGAGGAACATGACAAAGAGTTCAATATGTTGACTTGGCCTCCAAATTCCCCAGATCTCAATCCGATGGAGCATCTGTGGGATGTGCTGGAAAAACAAGTCCGATCCATGGAGGCCCCACCTTGACTTGACTCAGGGTCATGGGTTCGATCCCCACATAGTGTTAACTATCACCACCTAAATGACTGTAATGTAGTTGACTGTGTGGTTATTAACTAGCTGGTAACTAGCTGGTTGCAGTCATGAGCTGAGTTCAAATAGTGTGTGTCTTAGTTCACTAACTAGTAACTTAACTACTAATTAACCCTCCCCTCTGGTTGAACCAGTGAAATGAGCTGCTGTAGTGTGTGTGTGTGTGTGTGTGTGTGTGTGTGTGTGTGACAGTGTTTCCCACAGGTTGGGGGTGGGGGGGGGGTCTGTCTTCATTCATCTATTAATAGAATCAGTGTGTGATGCTGTTCTCTGGTTCACTTCATACAGAAACATTAACACTTTCATTTGATTCATTGAATAATTCATTAACTGGAATCTGAATTTTGGATCCAGTTTGAATGTTGCCAAGTGAATACTTGGACTGTCAATGCTGTCCCAGGTGGTCCCAGGTGGTCCCAGGTGGTCCCAGGTGGTGCCCGATGGGTCCCAGTGAGTCCCAAGTGGTCCCAAGTGGTCCCAGCCAGTCAGAGCTCTGTCTCCGTCTGGGTTCATGTCACACCAGGTCTGGTATTGAAAGCCCAGAGACCTGGAGGAGGTGAAGGCTGTCTGTGGTGTCGGGAGTCAGTAGGTGGTGGATGGATGGTGGATGGATCTCCGTCTCACTGCCTTCCAGTCTTGGTGTGAAGGATTCAGTGAGTTTGCTAGTCGGCAGGACGATGTGTTGGTACATCCGACCTGTCAGACAGTATTAATACTGAGTGATACTACAGAGAAACAGATTTAAAAGAATAAAATAAAAATAAGATCAGTGACAACCAATGTCTCCCTCTCTCTCTCTCCCCCTGTCTCTCTATGTCTCTCTACCAGACTGGGACCAGGCTATCGGTGTAGCAGTGTTGGACTGCGCCCAGGAGGAAAACTTCGAAGTCTGTAAAGAATATGGCATCCACTACTACCCTACCTTCAGAGTATGTACTAGTACTATATACTACCCCACCTTCAGAGTATGTCCTAGTACTATATACTACCCCACCTTCAGAGTATGCTGAGAGGTGTTTTACACTTTATTAATCTGTGTTAAACTGTATTATCAACTAGGGGTGGGCGGTGTGGCCTAAAATTTATATCACGGTATATTTAGAATTTTTGGACAGTAATGGTATATATCACGGTATATTTGTTTTTCTTATAATAATAATAAAAAATGCTTTAGGAGCAGTACAAGACTCTGGGATGGTAACAGTTTATTCCCGGGGGGTTAACTATGAGGTTTCTACTGGGCTCTTCCATTAGTATCCTGTAATCTGTATATTATGACAAAATTGACATTGAACTTAAGTGTTTATGAATGTTTTATTGTGCAAAACTGCACTGTATTAAATATAAATAGCACCTTATATGCAAACTTTTTTCCAAAATAGGTTCTGAACAATACAAAGAAATATTTTCAAAAACAATAAACATAAAAATGTAAATTTCAAGTATTCCAATACTTCAAATAACTTCTACTGTATATAACAAAAACTTCAAAGGTTAGGCAACATGCCTAGAAAATAATTATAAAGATAAATAGCACATTATATGCAAACTTTTTTCCAGTTTGGCTGAAGTGTTTTGGACCTGGCATCACATACCTCGGATCCAGTGTTTTGATCAATGCCTTAAACCTGTTTGTATAGGAACCATGTCCTTACATCGGTACTCCGCTATGGGATGTGTAATGTCCTTCCACCGCTTGCTGGAAAATGACTCGGCTAGCGACGTCTGCGTTGTGGTTTTTCGTTTAGCACCACTTGCGGAGGGACTGCTTGTGTCTGCGCGCATCCTAGTACTCTCTTCATACTCGCGGACATGTTTTGTTTTGAGGTGATAAAAGAGATTGCTCGTGTTACCACCGCCGGCAACAACTCTTGCTCGACATTGCTTGCAGATAATAGTTTTCTGCTCAAGGTCCGACTTTTTAAACCCAAACCACGGTCCAGATGATGGACGAAGCACCTTTCTTTCTAACTCATTCTTCTTCTTTGTTTGCATCGGGAACGGGAGCTCCCGCATCATGCTCGCTGCCTTCCATTTCACCATGCATCTTCAGAAAGCATGCGTCTGTTTACGTCGAAGTTTACGTTGCACTACTCACTTTTCCACATCGTCTTTTTCCACAAACTAGTTTATTATCTTTAAATGGCAGCGCGCAGTTCGCTAGCTTTGTGTGTTACGTTTGTAAATGTGAAAAAGTATTTTTACATTCAAAGAGCCTAAAAGTAGCCTTCTACCGGTACATCCGGTAGAGTCAAATCTCTACCTTGGCACGGATTTCTACCGGTATACCGGTTCAACCGTTATACCGCCCACCCCTATTATCAACCAATAATAATAATAATAATACTAAATTGAATCTGTGCTTCTGTACTCCTTAGTACTACCGAGCCCACAGCCGGCAGGCGGACCAGGGGACGACCTACCGAGGTGAGACTGACTCCTGATCCATCAGGAGGTTCAGGACAGGACTTCCGCTCAGGGGCCGCCCAGCTCCCTGCAGACAAATCCAATCTAGTTTCTAATGAACAATAAACTGCATAAAGTTTAGCACAGCGGTTGTTTTAGAATAGATAACGTTAGCAACTAAAACCTAAAACCCCATAAAATGTATGATTTTAAAAAACACAATCTAGTTTTTCACAGGCCTCAAGTAGTTACATAGTTAAATTACATAATTAAAGGAAATGGAATCCCTGTCATGTTTAATTACTCTGTAGTGTTATTTTCTATTGAAGGTGCTACATGCATCATTTTACCTTCAATAAGACATCAGTATAACTCCACCACTACTAGCCTGTCAGCCTCTACCAGCCTCTGTCAGCCTCTACCAGCCTGTCAGCCTCTACTAGCCTCTACCAGCCTGTCAGCCTCTACCAGCCTCTACCAGCCTGTCAGCCTCTACTAGCCTCTACCAGCCTGTCAGCCTCTACCAGCCTCTACCAGCCTGTCAGCCTCTACTAGCCTCTACCAGCCTGTCAGCCTCTACTAGCCTCTACCAGCCTGTCAGCCTCTACCCACCTGTCAGCCTCTACCCGCCTGTCAGCCTCTACCAGCCTGTTAGCCTCTACCAGCCTCTACCCGCCTGTCAGCCTCTACCAGCCTCTACCAGCCTGTCAGCCTCTACCAGCCTCTGTCAGCCTCTACCAGCCTCTGTCAGCCTCTACCAGCCCGTCAGCCTCTACTAGCCTCTACTAGCCTCTACCAGCCTGTCAGCCTCTACCAGCCTGTCAGCCTCTACTAGCCTCTACCAGCCTGTCAGCCTCTACCAGCCTCTACCCGCCTGTCAGCCTCTACCCGCCTGTCAGCCTCTACCAGCCTCTACCCGCCTGTCAGCCTCTACCCGCCTGTCAGCCTCTACCAGCCTGTTAGCCTCTACCAGCCTCTACCCGCCTGTCAGCCTCTACCAGCCTCTACCAGCCGGTCAGCCTCTACCAGCCTGTCAGCCTCTACCAGCCTGTTAGCCTCTACCAGCCTCTACCCGCCTGTCAGCCTCTACCAGCCTCTACCCGCCTGTCAGCCTCTACCAGCCTCTACCAGCCTGTCAGCCTCTACCAGCCTCTACCAGCCTCTACCAGCCTGTCAGCCTCTACCAGCCTCTACTCTGCATTTCACCTTGTGGCCACCGGGTCGATTTGGAGGGATCGCTTTACGGCACACAGCACCATTAATTCCTTCTGGAGAAGTCCTCCCTTTCTCAATGAGCTCTGAACAGAACCACCAGAGGGCGCCACAATGATTTAAGATTAGATGAAGTTTGGTGGGGGGGCTGGGTTGTTGCAGCAGCAAGTAGTAAAACAAATGGAATATAAACTAGAATAGAGCAAATTGGTCTAATAAAGTAATTAGTGTCATAACTGGATGAAACAGGATCTTTAATGTTACTTTAATAATATTATGACAACAAGGTAAAAAAACAATCAAATATATATAAAATGTCTTCAGTGAGCTTCTAGTTTAGATGATGATGTCTGTCTCTCTACATATGTAGTCTTACACCTAACCCTGTCTGTCTGTCTGTCTGTCTGTCTGTCTGTCTGTCCGTCCCCCTGTCTGTCTGTCTAGGTGCAGACAGAGAGATCCAGACAGTGAGACAGTTGATAGTGAATTTCCTCCAGAACCACACCAAGTTGGACTGGCCTGATAACTGTCCTCCACTGGAGGCCTACAGGTACCAGAACCTCCTAGACCACACCAGAACCTCTAAGACCACACAAGAACACACCAGAACCTCCTAGACCACACCAGAACAAAAACAGAACCTCTTAGACCACACCAGAATACAACCAGAACCTCCTAGACCACACCAGAACAAAAACAGAACCTCTTAGACCACACCAGAACAAAAACAGAACCTCCTAGACCACACCAGAACAAAACCAGAACCACTTAGACCACACCAGACCACACCAGACAACACCAGAACACACCAGAACCTCCTAGACCACACCTGACCATACCAGAACACACATCCAGAACCTCAATCCACCAAGATAGAACCTTACAGAACCTTAATCTACACATCAGATAAGAACCTCACACCCATCCTCAAACCGATCCAGATAAAGAACCTTATAGAACCTGAATCTGGTTATAGAACCTTTATAGAATTATAAGTCACCAGATTTGTCACCTCGACCCTCCCAGATCCAGAACCGGACCTCCACTAGACCTGTTAACAAGTAGAACTTCACTAAACACTCTGGATTATAATGGAGTTGTCTGACTGTCTGTCTGTCTGTCTGCCTGCCTGCCTGTCTGTCTGCCTGACTGTAGTTCAGTGGAGCTCCTCCCTCTGTTAGGTCAGAGGTCAGACCAATACACGGCCATCATCATAGAGGAACCAGACTCCTACGTAGGGCGGGAGGTAGGACATACATACACACACACACACACACACCACGTTCAGCTCCATGGCGTGTTCCATGTGACATCCTGGGTCTGAATCCGGACTAGTCTCATGTCCTTCTGTCAAGTCAATTAAATTCGTGTGTGTGTGTGTGTGTGTGTGTGTGTGTGTGTGTGTGTGTGTGTGTGTGTGTGTGTGTGTGTGTGTGTGTGTGTGTGTGTGTGTGTGTGTGTGTGTGTGTGTGTGTGTGTGTGTGTGTGTGTGTGTGTGTGTGTGTGTGTGTGTGTCAGGTTATCCTGGACCTGTTGCAGTACTCTGGTCTGGTGGTGAAAAGAGCGCTGGCTACAGACCTCCCCCTAGTGGACAGACTGGAAATCACAGCCTTCCCCTCCGCCTACCTGCTGCACCCCAATGGAACATACACACACCTGCATGTGTGAGTTGAAACACACACCCAACAGCAGACTCGGCTTCAGTTCCTAGATCAGCAACATTACAACCAATAGTCAGGAGGTCAAAGGGTCAGAGGTCACAGCAACCTGGCAGTAGGTGGAACAAATATTCCTGTGAGTGTAGAATGATGAAGAGTGCTAGAGGAAGACATCAAATTAGAGGTAAGTAGTGACATAGATTGGAATATATATTTTAATAAGAGTATATTAGGGCAAATGGAGGAGGATGATATGGGGAAAACACACACACTTATGATTTATGAGATTTTACATTTTTAAGTGTATTTTCAAGCCTGAACTGATGCCAATGTTTGCTGACTACAATAAGTAGCTCTCCTCTCCTCTCCTCTCCTCTCCTCTCCTCTCCTCTCCTCTCCTCTCGCCTCGCCTCGCCTCGCCTCCAGTCAGAAGCGGTTGCGTTTCTTCTTCTCCTCCTTGTTGAGGTTGTTACCAGGCGTCCATCGCAGACTGAGGCAGGACAGCAGCAGGCCCAGCCTCAGCCAGACGGGGCCGCTGACAGGCCGACAGTCCACAGAGCCCTGGAGAGACTTCAACAGGTCAGTGACCAGCTGGGGCCCCGCCTAGCCCTGGATTTAGCCTGGGTTAGGTTTAACCTGGGTTAGCCTTAGCTGGGGTAGATCTAGTCAAGGATTAGGCTTTAGTTCTGGATTAGCTCTAGTCTAGGATTAGCCCTAGTCTAGGGTCAGCCTTAGTTCTGGATTAGCCCTGGTGAAGGGTCATCTTTAGCTCTGGGTTAGCCTTAGTGCTGCATTAGCCATATCTTGCGTTAGCCTTAGCCTTGGGTTGGCCTTAGTTTAGGATTAGGCTTATCCCTGGAGTTAGCCTTATCTTTGATTTAGCCATAACGCTAGGAGTTATTAAAAACTAGTATTGGTGCAGCCAACGGAAGTCAGTACTTGTATGGGTAATTCATATTTGTACCTACCTATATGGAATACTGTAACTGTCGAGAGTGTGTGTGTGCATGTTTGTTTGTGTGCAACAATTCCTGCTTGATTGAAGGGCACTTACCTAGCTAGCAGTACAACCCCCTCAATAGTAAATACAAGTATTAACTCTGCACATATCTAGCAGTACAACCCCCTCAATACTAAATACAAGTACTAACTCTCCACCTAGCTAGTAGTGCAACCGCCTCAATACTAAATACAAGTACTAACTCTCCACCTAGCTAGTAGTGCAACCCCCTCAATACTGAATACAAGTACTAACTCCACCTAGCTAGCAGTACAACCGCCTCAATACTAAATACAGATACTAACTCTGCACCTAGCTAGCAGTGCAACCCCCTCAATACTAAATACAAGTACTAACTCTGCACATATCTAGCAGTACAACCCCCTCAACACTAAATACAAGTACTAACTCTCCACCTAGCTAGCAGTGCAACCCACACAATGCTAAATACAAGTACTAACTCTCCACCTAGCTAGCAGTACAACCCCCTCAACACTAAATACAAGTACTAACTCTCCACCTAGCTAGCAGTGCAACCCCCTCAATACTAAATACAAGTACTAACTCTCCACCTAGCTAGCAGTACAACCCCCTCAACACTAAATACAAGTACTAACTCTCCACCTAGCTAGCAGTACAACCCCCTCACTACTAAATACAAGTATTAACTCTGCACCTAGCTAGCAGTGCAACCCCCTCAATACTAAATACAAGTACTAACTCTCCACCTAGCTAGCAGTGCAACCCCCTCACTACTAAATACAAGTATTAACTCTGCACCTAGCTAGGCATTAAGCCTGCATGAATGTTCCTTTCTCCTAACCTTTTCTTCCTCATGTACAAAGCCAATTTGTTTTTTATCCCTATTGTCAGCTGAAGAATTCACTATCCCAGATCTATATGTGTCAGTGTCAGTTTTACATATTTTCTCTTATCTCGCTCCAGCTCCAAGGTCTATATGGCTGATTTAGAATCAGCTCTCCACTACCTGCTGAGAGTAGAGCTGGCTACCCATAATACCCTGGAGGGGGAGGAGCTTAAGACTTTCAAAGACTTTGTCACTGTGGTCGCCAAGGTAACATCACCACCCCTCCACACCCACACACACACTCATTGTTTTGTCCAACAAAGTGTGATGAGGAGTTCTTTGATGAAGGTTCTGGATGTTTAATGTGACAACCTGTCTCTCTCTCTGTCTGCCTGTCTAGCTGTATCCAGGTGGAGGGTCAGTAGTGAAGCTGATGGAAACTCTCCTGGAGTGGCTCCTCAGTCTTCCTCTGGACCGAATCCCCTACCAGGCTGTCCTGGACCTGGTGGACAACAAGATGAGGGTCAGACACAACCAACTAACTAACTAACAATACCGATAAAATGTTAACAAACTACTAAGTAACCAAACATAGACCTACTGGCAGCATGTTAATAACCTACTAACTAACCACCCAGGCAGTCCTACTGACATGTGTGACTAAACATACATAAATGCACTGGACACATGTTAACAGCCTACTAACTAACTAACTAACCTATTGGTCTGCAGTGGTTTATTACGTTACATTGACTACTAACCTCAAGTAGACAAATTTACCAGCCACTTTCCCTATTGTTCAGCCAACTAGTTTAGAGAGTAGAACCTGGCAGTAGAACCCTAGAGAGTAGAACCCTAGAAGCTAGAACCTGGCAGTAGAACCATAGAAGATCAAACCTGGCAGTAGAACCCTAGAGAGTAGAACCATAGAAGATCAAACCTGGAAGTAGAACCCTAGAGAGTAGAACCCTAGATCAGTGGTTCCCAAACTTTTTCAAACCAAGGCACCCCTTCATAGTCAGTTTCTTTTCACGGCACCCCCACCCCCCCACCCCCTTTAAGCTAAAAATGACACCATGAATATGTTATAAGAATGTATTTTAATGAACTGGCATCAATATGAAGTGAAATAAATTAACTTCTTAAAATGAAACATTATTCTCAACCACTCAGCTAATGATAAGAAAAAATAGATGTCAACCATTTTGATTGACTTGTTTGAACTAAGGCTATATTTGTTGCTGTGTGTGATTTATGCAGATTTACAGATCATGTTTAACTTAAAATAATAATAAATAATTATGTTAATTGGTAAAATAGAAAAAAGTGCATTTATTTTGCTTTGTTCAAAACGTAAAATAAGCCTACTTGTTAGGTTAATAAGAAAAACAAAGAACGAAAATAACTGTATGGAGCTATCAGGCATTTTAGTGGGAGTGTGAGCTGCTGTTGAGAGCACAGTCTCTTGATGCAGGGAGAGATTGAGGAGAGCGCAACGCGTAGATCTGACTCCACTGACAGGCGATGCCTTCTCTTGCTTTTCACGTATGTCAGGGATGAGAAAGCTCACACAAGTATGATGTTGGGAACGGCAATAGCACACTGATCGCGCAGTTTGCCAGAGATGGATATTCGTGTCCCACAAGCAGCCAAAACTTGTCCGACGACATTTCTCCAAACTTCAATTTCAAAGTGCGATCCATTTTCAGTTCTGCAAGTTCTTCCTGGGCTTTGATTGTCAACTTCTTTGCTGATTCTGATGATCGGGAGTTGAAAGGATCGCGGATCCAGTCATAGTCTTCATTCTTCGAAGCGGGGAAATAACACTCAACCCTTTCATCGAGCGTTTCCAGATGCGCCGCTATCCCTTTGAATAGGGACGCTGTCTTGCGAGCGGGATCCTCTGCTATTAAGGGGAACATGTCGAGGTTCTTGTTCGCCACTCTGTCTTGCCACAGCTTATTAACAGATCTAATAATCTGATCTAATAATTAACAGATCTTGCGGCACCCCTGGCCAGTCATTACGGCACCCACTTTGGGAACCACTGCCCTAGAGAGTAGAACGCTAGAGGATAGAACCTGGCAGTAGAACAGTAGAGAGTAGAACCATAGAAGATAGAACTTGGGAGTAGAACCCTAGAGAGTAAAAGGTGAATTCCTGTTCCTGTCCAGATCTCAGGTGTGTTCCTGGGGGCGGAGCTTCGCTGGGTTGGTTGCCAGGGCAGCAGGGCGGGGCTTCGCGGTTACCCATGTTCCCTCTGGACGCTGTTCCATGTTCTGACGGTCCAACATGATGCCACGCCCACCGCCCTGGACAACACCGGTATACACACACACACACACACACACACACACACCGCCCTGGACAACACCGGTATACACACACACACACACACACACCGCCCTGGACAACACCGGTATACACACACACACACACACACACACCGCCCTGGACAACACCGGTGTATACACACACACACACACACACCGCCCTGGACAACACCGGTACACACACACACACACACACCGCCCTGGACAACACCGGTATACACACACACACACACACACACACACACACCGCCCTGGACAACACCGGTATACACACACACACACACCGCCATGGACAACACCGGTATACACACACACACACACACACACACACACACCGTCCTGGACAACACCGGTATACACACACACACACACACACCGCCATGGACAACACCGGTATACACACACACACACACCGCCATGGACAACACCGGTATACACACACACACACACACCGCCCTGGACAACACCGGTATACACACACACACACACCGCCCTGGACAACACCGGTATACACACACACACACACACACACACCGTCCTGGACAACACCGGTATACACATACACACACACACACACACACACACACACAAACACCGCCCTGGACAACACAACACTGTACCGGTGTTGTCCAGGACGGTGTTTGTAATCGGCCCCAAAAAACCTGATCACTGCATCTCTAGTTCAACTGTCAATAAGATGTCACTTATGTGACATTTATTAGTGGAGGCAACTCAACACTGATGTCACGGTGGTCATGGGTAGTCCCTGTACTGACTGTATTCTACTATAGTCTACTGTATTCTGCTATATTCTACTGTAGTCTACTATAGGCTACTGTATTCTACTCCAGTCTACTGTATTCTGCTATATTCTACTGTATTCTACTATAGTCTACTCTATTTTGTATTGTGCTATCCATGACTGCAGTGATGTCACTGTTCTATTGACTCCAACATGGTCAGTGAGTCCCTATGTCACTTATGTGACATTTATTAGTGGAGGCAACTCAACACTGATGTCACGGTGGTCATGGGTAGTCCCTGTACTATATTCTACTATATTCTACTGTGTTCTGCTGCAGCTCTAGAGGGCGAGCCGGCGGCGGTGCTGTGGGCGATGCATCGCTACATCAGGACGTTCTTCGGCTGTCGGCAGTGCGGCCAACACTTTGACCAGGCGGCCGCCAGCCTGGACGGAGTCCAGACCACAGAGCAGCAGATCCTCTGGCTGTGGAGACAACACAACCTGGTCAACAACAGACTGGCCGGTAGGTTATTGACATGTCAGTAGGTCAGTAGTGTGTTGTTATCAGTAGGTTAGTAAGTTAACTGTCAGTAATGTTTTCAGCAGGTCAGTAATGCTTGGTTGGTTGGTTAGTCAGTATGTTGTCAGTAGGTGAGTTAGTCAGGTAGTTATTGTGCTGTTAGTGACTTAGTTATTAACGTGTGGTTAGTAGTAGTCAGTAGTAATGGTTAGTTAACACATGGTCAGTAGTGGTTAGTTAACATGTGGTCAGTAGAAAAAGTCAGTAGTAGTGGTTAGTTAACATGTGGTCAGTAGTAGTGCTTTGTTAACATGGGATCAGTAGTAGTAGTCAGTAGTGGTTAGTTAACATGGGGTCAGTAGTAGTAGTCAGTAGTAGTTAGTTAAGATGGGGTCAGTAGTAGTAGTCAGCAGTAGTGGTTAGTTAACATGGGGTCAGTAGTAGTAGTCAGTAGTAGTGGTTAGTTAACATGGGGTCAGTAGTAGTGGTCAGTAGTAGTGTCAGTGAGTCTTGTCAGTAATGTGTTCTCCTCCTCTAGGCTCTCTGAGTGAAGACCCCCTCTTCCCCAAGGCTCCCTGGCCAAGCCCCGCCCTCTGCGCCTCCTGCCACGAGGAGAAAGAAGGAGTCCACGTCTGGAACCAGGAGAACGTCCTGAACTTCCTCAGAAAACACTACACAGCCGCCAACCTCTCCCCGAAATACTCCCTGACTCTTCAGCACCTCCCTGCACCTCCTCCCCAGCCCAGCCAGCCTTTGGAGGGGAAGCAGGGAGGTGGAGCAGGAGGAGGAGGAAACGTGGGAGGTGGCGGAGTAGGAGGAGCAGGAGAAGGAGCAGAAGGAGAGAAGGAGCCAGAGAAGAAAGCAGAGGAGCACCCAGACCCTCACCACCAGGCCCTGAGGGAGGAAGTCAGGGAAGAAGTGGAGGAGGTGCCAGGAGGGGGAGGCGGGGCCCGGGGAGGGGTGTGGATCCTGGGTCTGGGGTTCAACAGTGTGGATATGAGTCTCTGTGTGGTTCTGTACGTCTGCTCCTGCCTCTTTCTCATGCTCCTCTTTTTCTTCTTCAAAGTCCGATCCAAGAGGTGGAAACTCAACCGGCACAACCGGCTCTACGTGTAATCCAGACTGGACCTGGACTGGACCAGGCTGAGCTACCCGGTCTGCTCTGGACCCGACTGGGTTAACCTGGATTGAACTGGGGTTTACTTCAGGCCATATGTAAATCCTGAACTGGAATCTCCAGTCTAGGTTTGTGTTTTTTTTCAAATGCAGAACCTGGGCTGGACTTCTGGACTGACATCCGCTGTAAAAAGAGGCATTTGTAAACCCTGTACTGGAATCTCAGGACTGGGGTTATGTTACTCAATGGGCCAAATGTAAAACCCAGACTGGATATTCCGGACTGGCCTTATTTTTCCAAGCAGCTTCATGTATAACCTGGACTGGACTTTCTGGACTGGGTTCAGTTTTGAATGGGACCATAGCTGAGAACGACTGACTCAATGGGACTTTTCTGTCTGTCTGGAAGGAAATGATCTGCATCCCAGAATTCTACAGGAGGGACCTTTACAACCAATGACTGTCTGCTTATTGGAGACAATTACTACACACTGGGACACTGGTAAAACCCAGACCACTAGACTGGACTGGGTTCAGCTGTGTGGCATTATTCCAACCAGAGCGGTGTTCAGAGCTCACAATGTGCCATAGACCCACACAGCAGCTAACTGGCTAGCCGTGCTACCAATATCTCTGTATACCTGTTAGCATTACAGTAGGCTACAGCTAACTGGCTGGTCATGCTACCAGTCTCTCTGTATACCTGTTAGCGTTACAGCAGGCTACAGCTAACTGGCTAGCCATGCTACCAGTCTCTGTATACCTGTTAGCATTACAGTAGGCTACAGCTAACTGGCTGGTCATGCTACCAGTCTCTCTGTATACCTGTTAGCGTTACAGTAGGCTACAGCTAACTGGCTGGTCATGCTATCAGTCTCTTTGTATACCTGTTAGCGTTACAGTAGGCTACAGCTAACTGGCTGGTCATGCTACCAGTCTCTTTGTATACCTGTTAGCAGTTGAAACGTATTATTTCTGACCATTTTACAGGCTGTCTAGAGAAACAGAAATGTTTAAAGTCAACATGCTAACATCAAGACAAGCTAATAATATTGCTAACTAGATATTTAGAATTGGTTCACTGATGATCTGGTTTGCAGTTAATCTACCTAACAGCTAACGTGTGTGTGTGTGTGTGTGTGTGTGTGTGTGTGTGTGTTAACAGTACAGATTGGCAGATCAGACTGAATCTTTATTTTAATCATTATTGATTTAGATGTAATTTATCTGTATTTTACTTTACTGTGAAAACTCAACCATGTCCAGATGAATGGATAGCTGGTGGACAGACATCCATGCTAATCATCCATGCTAACCTGTCCCTATTGTAAGTTGCTCTGGCTAAGCTAAATGTCTCAAATGTCAAGTGTTAACCGTGGATGGAAAACAGTCAGCTAGATTTCATTTTATTCCATTGGAGAAACTTGTTGGACTTGTTTCCTCCCAGCTGTGAGTCAAGAACACATCAATACTTCATCCCGCTGAAGCCACGTTTAAATATTGTCTCATCTCTGCTGGGTCTGGGATCTAGGAATCTAGGATCTACTGCGAGGCTCCAATGATCCACCAGCCAGGCCAAAAAGACAAAATGGTAGCTAACAAGCTAACGTTAGCACCTGCTAACATTCACTAAGTCCAATTTTGAAAATGCCAAAGAGTTGCTGTGCATCTTTCTGCATTACAAAACTCCAAACGCTCCAAAACCAGACAGCATGTATATAAAATACATCCACTTAAAACATACAACCAGTTTTCCTTAGCTGGAGTCAGCCAGTTAGCATTTCAGTTTAAGACAATTGATTTCAATTGTCATGCTTCAGTTTAGCAAAACTAACAACAAAAAATGGGAAAGAGGACAAGATGTCGTATTTTGTCAGAACAGTAAAGGTCTGACAGATTCAGTCCGAATAAACAAACGGTATGATGCTCCGTGGGAATGCCTCTGGTTCTGCTGTCCTCAGTGTGAAGGTGATGAGACGTGGGGACTGCATGTATTAGACCTGTAGGGGGCGTTATAGTTCCGAGCTGTCCTGTCCTGCTGAACCACAATGAAAGCCTGACTGGGCCTGATTGATGTTTTGGCGGTCTGGCTCGGCCGACGTGTTGGACAACTGCGGATTCTGAGACTCAGATTTGAGTATTGGTATTTATTTCCCAAGCCCAGAAGTAGGTCTTTGTTTTGTAGTTGGGCTGTTTCGTGTCCTGTATTACGTTGATCACTGTCTGTTGTGAATCTGACTGGTGTCTTCTAGAAAACGTTCCAGGGAGCGAAGGTTGGTCTTTTTTTGGTGCAGACTCGTTTAATCTGAATTTCACAGTAACAAACTGTGTGAGTCATAATCCGGAGCTGTTGCTGTGTATTCCCACCGGGATCCTCCACGCTAAAACTGGACCACATCCTGCTGCTGTGAGGTTCTTTGGATAAAAGCTTCCACCTAATGGCAGGTATTACGTTCTGCTTCTTCTGATGGGAAACGCTGTGCACTCAGCTTGGACCAGAAACAACCAGTTTCAATGAGTTGACTTGGTATTTCTGTTACTGTACAGAGACTGAGTAGAAACTTCTCTTAAAGGAGAATTCCGGTATTTTTAAACCTGGGCTCTATATCTACAAAATCGCCATTTATACCGCAAAATAGGTCCAAAAAGTTTCAGAATTGCTCCGGTAGGTCAGCTCAGTCGGCAGTCACGAAACGGGCTCAATAGCTGCAACGTAATCTGTAGGGGCAAGTGGGCCGATCAAAGTACGTCCACTAAAAGTGCTTGATTTTGCCACTGACAGGCTCAGATTGTTATTAGTGTGTCTGACAAGTGTCTGACAATATTACTGAAAGGATCGCTACAGAAATAGAGCTTTTTTTAACCAGAAAACTAAAGTGTAGCTCAAGGAGAAGTCCCACTCTGAAATGGACGGTGGACAAAGGTAGTCTATGAAAGCGAGAGGGTTGAGTTGTTGCAGGAAGAGGACGGTAGAAACCTGACAAAGGTATTCTATTATTGGAGACGTGTGTTGGATAAAGAAAGCGTAGTTCAGAGTATTTGTTTTTTCCCAAAGATAAAAAACAACAATGGTTTGTTTTTGCGCATTTCCGAACTGTGCCAACAAAATGTTGAGGAAGACTTTGCGCAGCTTTCATAGAATACCTTTGTCAGGTTTCTACCATCCTCTTCCTGCAACAAGTGAACCCTCTCGCTATAGACTACCTTTGTCCACCGTCCATTTCAGAGCGGGACTTCTCCTTGAGCTAGACTTTAGTTTTCTGGTTAAAAAAGGTCTATTTCTGTAGCGATCCTTTCAGTAATGTTGCCAGACCCTTGTCAGACACACGAATAACAATCTGAGCCTGTCAGTGGCAAAATCAAGCACTTTTAGTGGACCGTACTTTGATCGGCCCACTTGCCCCTACAGATTACATTGTAGCCATTGAGCCCGTTTCGCGACTGCCGACTGAGCCGATCTACCGGAGCAATTCCGAAACTTTTTGGACCTATTTTGCGGTATAAATGGCGATTTTGTAGATATAGAGCCCAGGTTTAAAAATACCGGAATTCTCCTTTAATTTAATTTGTCTCAAAATGATAAATGCTTTTTAATCTGTTGATTTTGTTTTTCTAAGAATTGTTTTAATGAGATTGTAAATGATCAGTCATCTGAATAAACTGTTAATAATTAAGACTATTGATGTGTCTGTCTACACACAAAGACACAACACAGGTAACGCATATGGATGACTACAGAGAACAGTTCAAAGATACTTTTAGTTTTCTATTTTCTGCAATTCTACAGCAGATATCTGAAGATACACAAATCTACTAAACCTTCAGTCACAAAATTGTTCAGAATGTTCCGGAAGAAAAGATGAGATTAAATGGGTAAAGAATCTGCTTGATTTTTATAAATAATTTTCCCATTGTAATGAACATTTAAAAATAATTATCTAGATTATTTGCAAGTTATAGTCATTTAGAATGAATATTTAATCAAATTTCAAATCAAAACTAAAAACTAAAACAAAACTAAATCAAAACTAAAAACTAAATCAAATCAAAACTAAATTAAAACGACCATCTTTTTCTTTGTGAAATACAAAATGTAGAAGCTAAGAAGTATTTGGAATGGGACGCCTTTCTTTAACCAGCTGGAACCACGAGGAGCTTTGAAGACAAATAGACACTACACACAAACTTGATCATATCTGATTGAAGCACATGTAAACCTACTTACACATAACAGTAGATTTATAATTCATTTTTAAAATGGTGTTGTTCAGGTGTTACGGTAACTTATTGGTAATTTATCGTTATCAGTTATTGGTAATTTATTCTTGCCGTACATTCAAAATGCTAACTAGCTCATGACTAGAGGTCCTGGAATTAGACTGATGATAAAACTATGTTGGCCTAAAATCCAAAGTTTTTAAAAACTATGAAAAAATAAATGTGCGGTAATCTGTTAATGTCACACTGATTTAACTTCAAAATGTTGGAACCGCCTCCCCGTGTGTCTGATGGACGGTGATGCAGTCTGGTCTTCTGTGGGGGCGTGGCTAAAGTCAGGCTCATTTTGGACTGAACCAGCGAGCAGTTTTAGTTTTCCAATTTAAATTTTCCAACTTTCATTTAAAAGGGATCAAGATATTATATTGAAAGTACAAAAATTGGTAAAAAATGGTTTTTGTTATTGTTTTGCTCAGCTTCCTGTATAAAGTGGCACGTAAACATGTAACTCAGCATGACCTCACCCCCCCCCCCCCCCCGGCTGCTCCAGCTACTGTACCAGTCCTTATATAGCCCCCCCCGTCTCTCTTTAATATTGGATGGAGAACTTTAAATACATTCACCATCACCCATTCTGCTGCTGCTGCTTGAAAACACACAACCTGTCTGCCTGTCTCTCTGTGTCTGTCATGTTAGAAACTATACAGAAATATATGAGCCTGCTGTGTGTGTGTGTGTGTGTGTGTGTGTGTGTGAGTGTGTAGTTGGCACATAGACGCAGTATGCACGCTATGTACGCGGCATGCCAACTCAGCCTAGGCACTGCAATGCAGCGCTGTGCATTTGGCCAAGTCATGCCACACACACACACACACACACACACACACACACACACACACACACACACACACACACACACACACACACACATATATATATATATACAGGGCTTCATCTGGGCTGACGTGCAGCTGTGTGTGTATGTGTGTGTGTGTGAGTGAACGTTTCAGCTCTTTAGTATTCAACCTTGCAGTGTGTTCTTCCCTATAGCAGATGAGAGATGTAATGCTGCTCTCTCTCTCTCTCTCTCTCGCTTCTCTCTCTCGCTTCTCTCTCTCTCCCTCTCTCTCCTCTCTCTCTCTTGCTCCCTGTCTCTCTCTCTCTCTCTCTCCCTCTCTCTCCCTCTCTCTCGCTCCCTGTCTCTCTCTCCCTCTTCCATCCTCTGCAGGGCAGTTAGCCGCATTAGCTCCCTCTCTGTCCTCAGATGACTCCTCCTCTCTCCTCCTCCCCTCCTCTTCCTCCTCCCCCTCCTCCTCCTCCTCTCGGCTGTCTGCTGTGTCTACACCCCCCCCCCTCCCCCCTGTGACACACCAGACGATGCGTTGACTGAGCGCAGGAAACCTCTCCCTGCCAGGAGGACAGAGGAGGAGAACAGGGATGAGGAGCGCAGAGGAGGTGAGACGGGAGGGAGGACGACAGGGAGTTTAGCTGTCTGTCTGTCTTATTATATCTGTCTGTCTTTCTATAGTGTCTGCCTGCCATCTTCATATGATAACTGTATCTATACTGTCTGTCTGTTTATACTATTTTGCTGTCTGCCTCTTTACTAGCTGTCTGTCTTTCTGAACTCTGCTGTCTGTCTGAACTGTCTGCCTCTCAACTGTCTATATGGGCTGTCTGTTTCTCTAAACTGTCTGTCTGCTGTCTGTCTATCTGTACTGTTGGCTGTCTGTGGGGCTCCAGTACTGCAGCTGTATGTAAACTACAGTAATAAGATGTGGTATGGGACTAGAATAGACTAGAATGGACTGGACTAGACTAGACTACACTGGACTAGAATGGACTGGACTACACTGGACTGGACTAGACTAGACTACACTGGACTAGACTGGACTACACTGGACTAGGCTGGACTAGGCTGGACTGGACTAGACTAGAATAGAATGGACTGGACTGGACTGGACTAGACTAGACTGGACTGGACTAGAATGGACTTGACTGGACTACACTGGACTAGACTAGACTACATTGGACTAGAATGGATTGGACTAGACTGGACTACACTGGATTAGACTAGACTGGACTACACTGGACTACAATGGACTGGACTAGACTGGACTGTACTACACTGGACTAGACTGGACTAGAATGGATTAGACTAGACTGGACTGGACTGGACTGGACTAGACTGGACTGGGCTGGACTATACTGGAATAGACTGGAATAGACTGGACTAGACTGGACTAGAATTGACTAGAGTAGACTAGACTGTGTGGTGGTTGCTAGTGGTGGTTGCTAGCTGTTAGCGCTACAGTGACCTGCAGCTCTTTTAACAGCAGAAGCTAACGATGTGGTTGTGTGTGTCTGACTGGTTACAGAGATGTGATCAACACTGGTGGAGCCGGTTAGCTGGTCGGTTAGCTAGTCGGTTAGCTAGTCGTTAGCTGGTCAGTTAGCTAGTCGGTTAGCTAGTCGTTAGCTGGTCGGTTAGCTAGCTGGTTAGTTAGCTGCTAGCTGCTAGCTGCCCTCCCTTAGCTAGACATGCAGATGGTGATCGCATTTTCAAGCGTCCTGTCAGGAACATTCTCATTCTGGTTTACCAGCTCTGCTGTGGGGTTTGTTTGTGGTTAAACTAGAAAGCAACTAGTTAATGTTCATCAGACAAAAAAGCAAGTCATTTTTAACCCTCATTTAACCAGACAAGTTGAATGTGAACACCCCTGTTTACTTCTTCTAGTGTTGGTCTGGTTACATGTCTAGGTCTAGTTACTAGTTCTTGTTACTAGCTGTAGATCTAGCTCCTACTAGGTCTATGTCTACTTACAAGTTCCAGGCAGGTCTAGGACTAGTTCTTGGTGTAGTTACAAGTTGTTAGCTAGTTACTAATTACTACTAGTTGTCAGTCTAGCTAATAGATATAGGTCTGCTGCTAGTTGAAGGTGTAGTTACCAGTTGCCATGCCTAAGTCTAATTCTTGATCTAGTTACTAACTGTTGGGCTAGTTACTTGTTATCACTTCTAGGTCTAGTATTTGGTCTAGTGACTAGAAGCTAGTTACCTAGAAGTCAAGTAAATACACTTGACTTCTTGGTAACTAGCTTCTAGTCAACCCTTGTACAACCCTTAATCACAGTTCCAGTAACAACGCCACATTATGAAACCAATAAATAACACAACCCCCGAGCTGGGAAACTCCCGC
This sequence comes from Hoplostethus atlanticus, assembly GCA_034670405.1. Taxonomy (NCBI): domain Eukaryota; kingdom Metazoa; phylum Chordata; class Actinopteri; order Trachichthyiformes; family Trachichthyidae; genus Hoplostethus; species Hoplostethus atlanticus. The sequence continues at coordinate 2,899,509 of JAXDDX010000042.1, read as the reverse complement.
AATAGAAGCGCTGAGCGGCTCAGAGAGGATCCACCAGGATCCCCCAGGATCCACCAGGCTGCAGGAGGCAACCAGGCTGGACAGCAGAGTAGACAGAATAAAACCAATAAGGACGCTTGGGCGGGACGTCCAGATCTGGTGTGGGACGTCAGCAGCAGCTCAACATCATCGAGACGAACTAGACCGACTTCTATTTCCTTATAATAAATAATAATAATAATAAAACCGACCCGGCTGACTCGGGTCACCAGCAGATCTGGAGAAACCCATGTAGTGTTAGTGGTTATTTACTGTTAGTTACCAAGGTTAACAGTGTATCTGTTGGGATTACTGATTCCATGTGACAGAACAACACTGTGCTGCCATTTAAAGGTTGGTCACAAGTCTGTAGCCTTATTTTAAATTTGATGTCTGTAGAAACTGTATGGGGACAGACAGGGAGACAGACAGGGAGACAGACAGGGAGACAGACAGGGAGACAGACAGGTGTCACAGCTTATCAAAGGTGTTTTCAGTGTCGTTCTTCAGGTGGAAAAGGTGTGAGATGACGACACTTTAATCCTCTCAGTATTTCTATAAACTTCTCCTTCTCTATCTCCTTCCTCCTCACCTTATATTTTCTCCACTCCTCCTTTTTCATTCTCCTCCTCTCTCCTTCCTCCTCCTCTCTTTCCTACAGATGTTCTACCTGTTTCTCTTTGCTGATCTGCTCCATCTTGATGATCTACAGTCTCCTCCTCCACCCTGACTCCTCCAGCACCTCCTCCGGCTAAAGTCTCCTCCTCCACCCCTCCCTGACCCCTCTAGCACCTCCTGCAGTGTCTCCTGGACCTTAGGCCTGTTGTCCCCAACCCAGAGCTTGGCCCTCACCCCTGACCCAACCGTTTACTCTACAACAGGAAATGGAACTGAAACATATGATGGGTGATATCTGCTGCTTCCTCCAAACTTAAAGACTTTGGTCACCAGTTTGGCTCCAAGCCCCCTCCATCACTAGTCAGGGCAGTTGTCCACTGGCCACAGGCTAGTACTAGCCACTAGTCCCAGCCTAGAAGTGTCTACCGTCCCATCCCAGCCAGACAGACGCCATCCACCATGTCCGAGGGCTTGCTGCAGGTTGAAATCCCGGACTTCGGCAGCAGCGTGCTGGGAAGTCTGAACCAGCAGCGGCTGCTGGGCCACTACTGCGACGTCTCCATCCTGGTCCAGGGTCAGGCCTTCAAGGCTCACCGAGCTGTCCTCGCAGCCTCCTCCCTCTACTTTAGAGACCTCTTCAGCTCGGCAGCGGAGTCCTCCTCCTCCTCCTCCAGCTCCTCCTCCCAGGCGGTGTTCGAGCTGCCTTCCTCGGTGACGCCAACGTGTTTCCAGCAGATTCTGTCCTTCTGCTACACGGGTCGCCTCAGCATGGCCGCCAGTGAGCAGCTGGTCCTCATGTACACTGCCGGGTACCTGCAGATCCAGAACATCGTGGAGCGAGGCATGGAGCTGATGATGATGAAGGCCTCCTCCTCTTCTTCACCGCTCTGTTGTGACTCCCAGGTTGGTTTGGCCACGCCCACAGGCATATATAGTTCGTCCACGTTGCTCTATGGTCTATGAACTAAGAAGTGTTGACTGTAAATATAGAGCAATGTCCTCCATAACATCACCATGGTAACATGGACAACAGAATCGCCGGTTACTATAGCAACGGCCATTGAGCTGGACTGCGTAGCCAATATGGCTGAAACTACATTAACAAATTGGTCCTGGCACCACCTCCATGTGTGTATCTGAATATGAATTAGTACATAAGGTGGTACGTGTAGCGTTAACATCCACAAATCATCACCACATTTAGAGTCATCAGTATAACTCAGTATAACTCCACCACCAGCAGCCTGTCAGCCTCTACCAGCCTCTAGCAGCCTGTCAGCCTCTACCAGCCTCTAGCCGCCTGTCAGCCTCTACCAGCCTGTCAGCCTCTACCAGCCTCTACCAGCCTGTCAGCCTCTACCAGCCTCTACTCTGCATCTTACATTGTGGCCACCGGGTTGATTTGGAGGGAAATCTGCATCACTTCCTGTCTCCAGAGGATTTCTCCCAGGAAAGACCTACCTGACACCGGGTGTTGAGAACAGCAGATGGAAAAGCTTCATGACCTGGTAGAGGTTGATCACTGTTGGGTTACAGAGATCAGAGAGAGAGAGGACAGAGATTCAGAGGGAAATCACACCAGTTATTACTTTGTTTAATTGGTCAATTAGCATATTCTAAAAAATACCATCTAAAAAAAATCATTACATTTCCAGACGACCTCAGCAGACGAGCTGGGCAGCTACGACACGCCGATGGTTCAGCAGCAGCAGCAGCAGCCGGCCCACGTCACCCTGCAGGCCAGTCCAGACCAGCCCTCCCTCAGCCCCGAGGAGCTGCTGCTGGCCGTCAGCCGCATCAAGCAGGAGCGAGCTGACACACCTCCTCCTGAAGGGATGGGAGGAGGAGGAGAAGGAGGGGAGGCCAGGTAATGAAATGAAGAGGTTCAGTCACACAACTAGTCCGACTGTTTGACAGTTCGGTTGACTTGACTGGTTCAGAAACTTCTTAATTTGTTAGCATGAATCCATGAAGCAGCAACAGCCAGACAGCAGAGCGTCGACTCGGACATAACATTAAATAAATTAAAGAAAAAAAAATCTGTAACATTAATTTGACCAAAAATATGTTGGTAGCATAAAGATGAGTGGGCATGCTGATATTTATTTAGTTACCTGACAGAATAATTTGACTTTTCCTTCTTTATAGATTCCTTGGGTTACTTTACCGACCTGTTCTGCTCCTATCAGCCTGACTCCTCCTTGTTGTTCTGCTCCTATCAGCCTGACTCCTCCTTGTTGTTCTGCTCCTATCAGTCTGACTCCTCCTTGTTGTTCTGCTCCTATCAGCCTGACTCCTCCTTGTTGTTCTGCTCCTATCAGCCTGACTCCTCCTTGTTGTTCTGCTCCTATCAGTCTGACTCCTCCTTGTTGTTCTGCTCCTATCAGTCTGACCTCTCCTTGTTGTTCTGCTCCTAGAGTTGACATTGCAGGGGACCTCCAGGCCTCTAGGGGCAGTGCGCTGTGTTATCTGGGTGCAGGGGGAGGTTTGGTTCCAGGGCTGCAGTCTTACCTGCTGGCAAATGGGGGGCGCTCCAGTCCTGGAGGCTCCAGTCTCCCTACCGACTCCCCTCCCTCCCACCCCCCCACCGAGGAGGAGCTAGAAGAGGATTACTATGGCAACGCTGTCCCCCCCGGACTCTACCAACACATCTACGGACACCCCGGAAACACCTACAGTAAGTTACATAATGGTACAGTCCGACACCCCCTACAGAATGATGTGACCTTCCTATATTCCTAACTCTGACTCCATTCTGGCATTTTCAAAGTAACATTGAGCGACCCAAGGGGGGCGCGACATCGTTTGTTCGTTTGTCCATGTGTCAGAAGTAAGTTGTGATGAGGTTTGGGGGGGTGATGCTCTCACTAATTGGCCTGAAGGGGGCGCTGCAATTACAGGTCAAAACGAGGTGATATATTTGTTACTGATTGGTTGACGACATGTTTCCTGTTGCCTTGTTGTGTATTTTTGTGATCATATCAATCAGACTCCCTGTTTTGCTGCCTCCCCCCCCCCTTTTTATTGGTCTAGTCCAAGAAAAGATGGAGATGCTGCCCCTCCCATTGGCTAACGAGCGTCGGCCCTGCGTGTTGATTGGCCGAGACACCATGGCGCTGCCGGCCAGTCTGATCAGTCAGATCGGGTATCGCTGCCACCCGACGCTCTACACCGAGGGAGACCCTGGAGAGAAGGTGGAGCTGGTAGCAGGTAGGACAGAAGAGTAGAGTACAGTAGAGTACAGTAGAGTACCGTAGAGTACCGTAGAATACAGTAGAGTAGAGGAGAGTACAGTAGAGCAGAATAGAACATTTCTCCATATAAACCCAGTTACCTGTCTGACTGTTTCCTATAGACAAGTTTTTCGACCACGCCCCCATTTCTGGTTAATTTCTGGTAGTGGGCAAACAACTTCCGTTTAAGTGTAAGCGAACGTGATTTTGCCTGAAGTTAATGTCAAAATGTTTGGCAAAATATGTTTGTACTTTGTGGAATCGACCTCGACCTGGTGGTAGCGCTAGATGGTAACGCGATGGAAAACCTGAACAGCTCAGAGGCATATCAGTATCTCCACAGCAACAAAGTTGGTAGTGTACCAAATACAAACACGACAGATTTGTCTGTTTGAAATCTATTGTTGAACCAAGCCAGTGTCTTAAAACCAGCTGGCATAATGCGTGGGTTGTGGTAACGGAGGAAGGAGAGGTGGAGACCAGGATTCAGTGGTGTAGGGGGACCAGGATGCAGTGGTGTAGCAGGACCAGGATGCAATGGTGTAGGGGGACCAGGATGCAGTGGTGTAGCAGGACCAGGATGCAGTAGTGTAGCGGGACCAGGATGCAGTGGTGTAGGGGGACCAGGATGCAGTGGTGTAGCAGGACCAGGATGCAGTGGTGTAGCAGGACTAGGGCGACCAGCCAAGCAGCAGCGATCCTGTGGAAGCTGTGTAGCGTTAACATCCACGACTCCAAATCTGTCATTGTTTTTTTGTGAAACGAAAACAGTGGAGTGCAGGGACATCGCCGTTTTGTGGCGGGCCGATGCTCAAAACACTCTTTCCAACCACTCATTCCAGCGTTTCCGTGTATTAGGACAGCCACGCACCGCACAATGTGTCCCCGAACCCATTTTAGATACAAGGTTAATTCAATATATATCTTCACGCTTCACGAAGATAGATAGAAGAGTTTATAACCGGAAGTTCTGTGCCCACCAAACACAAAAAAACGGAATAATGGTGGCGCCCTAGGAGAGCTGAAAAACTTGTATATAATGCTGATGTGTTGTCATGGCGACAGGATCATTAGGAAGGAAACACAATACTGTCTGCAGGACCTGAGAGAGACATACTGTACATACTGTAGTACATACTGTGTGTGTGTGTGTGTGTGTGTGTGTGTGTGTGTGTGTAGGTTCAGGTGTGTATATGACGCGAGGTCAGCTGATGAACTGTCACCTATGTGCCGGAGTCAAACACAAGGTGCTGCTGAGAAGACTGTTGGCTACCTTCTTTGACAGGTAGACTGTTTAACACTGTTTAACACTGCTAAACAGTTTAATGTTCCTGAACACTGGTTAACACTATTGAACACTGTTTAACGTTCCTGAACACTAGTTAACACTACTGAACACTGGTTAACACTGCTAAACAGTTTAACGTTCCTGAACACTAGTTAACACTACTGAACACTGTTTAACACTACTAAACAGTTTAACGTTACTGAACACTGTTTTAACACTACCATCACTACCATCACTACCAACACAACACTACCGTCACTACCATCACTATCAACACTACCATCACTATCAACACTACCATCACTACCGTCACTACCATCACTATCAACACTACCATCACTACCGTCACTACCATCACTATCAACACTACCGTCACTACCATCACTATCAACACTATCAACACTACCGTCACTATCAACACTACCGTCACTACCATCACTACCGTCACTATCATCACTATCAACACTACCATCATTACCGTTACTACCATCACTATTACCATCACTATCAACACTACCGTCACTACCAACACTATCAACACTACCATCACTACCGTCACTACCGTCACTACCATCACTATCAACACTACCATCACTACCATCACTATCAACACTACTGTGACTACCAACACTATCAACACTATCAACACTACCATCACTACCATCACTATCAACACTACCGTCACTACCAACACTACCATCACTACCGTCACTACCAACACTATCAACACTACCATCACTGTCAACACTATCAACACTACCGTCACTACCATCACTATCAACACTACCAACACTATCAACACTACCATCACTATCAACACTATCAACACTATCAATACTACCATCACTACCATCACTATCAACACTACCATCACTATCAACACTACCATCACTACCGTCACTACCATCACTACCATCACTATTAACACTATCAACACTATCAACACTACCATCACTATCAACACTACCGTCACTATCAACACTACCATCACTATCAACACTACCATCACTACCATCACTATCAACACTATCAACACTACCATCACTATCAACACTACCATCACTATCAACACTACCGTCACTACCATCACTATCAACACTACCGTCACTACCGTCACTACCATCACTATGAACACTACCGTCACTACCATCACTATAAACACTACCGTCACTGTCAACACTACCATCACTATCAACACTATCAACACTACCAACACTATCAACACTACCATCACTATCAACACTACCATCACTACCATCACTATCAACACTACCATCACTACCGTCACTACCATCACTATCAACACTACTATCAACACTATCAACACTACCATCACTATCAACACTACCATCACTATCAACACTACCGTCACTATCAACACTACCAACACTACCGTCACTACCATCACTATCAACACTACCGTCACTACCGTCACTACTATCACTACCATCACTACCAACACTACCATCACTACCGTCACTATCAGTAACAAGCCTGGATGGAGCATTCTGATGTTTTATGTTCATTCCAGACAAATGCTCCTTCACAATACAGATAAACTGGGCTGGTTTATATAACTCTGTCTGTCACATTGTCTCAGAGTGTGTCTGTATGTGCATGAGAGAGAGAGAGAGAGAGAGAGAGAGAGAGAGAGAGAGAGAGAGAGAGAGAGAGAGAGAGAGAGAGAGAGAGAGAGAGAGAGAGAGAGAGAGAGAGAGAGAGAGAGAGAGAGAGAGAGAGAGAGAGAGAGAGAGAGAGAGAGAGAGAGAGAGAGAGAGAGAGAGAGAGAGAGAGAGAGAGAGAGAGAGAGAGAGAGAGAGAGAGAGAGAGAGAGAGAGAGAGAGAGAGAGAGAGAGAGACTGAAGGTGCTGATTGGGTTGTTATGGTCTCCATAGAAACACTCTGGCCAATAGCTGTGGGACAGGGATCCGCTCCTCCACCAATGATCCGAGCCGAAAACCACTGGACAACCGAGTGTTAAACACTGTCAAACGTAAGACACGCACACACACACAGTCAGAAGGATGTGTGCAGTCTGACGGTGTGTTTGGGTGATTCTACTGAAGTGGTTCAAACTGAAAAAAAACTTTGAACAGACATATTACACCATATCGGCTAAAAGTGACGGCGGATTTCATACATTTTCAGTATTTCTTTCCTTTGGAAAATGTGAATTAACAAAGTTAAGTTATCATTTTGGTGGGTTTCCCTTTTAAAGATTATTTTTTAAATGTATATACGTTCTTTGCGATTTTTGACCTGATAACTCAAAACATTGTAATTTTGATAAACCAGGTTTTTCAACATGAATTATGATGGCAATATAATCAACAAATACATGTGTGTATATATTATATATACCTTAAAAGGTATTTTGCTAAGTCTCTACCTGCTCGCAGTGCATTGATGCTCATTCATCACATAATTATTATGTTCATTTTCCAGAAGGAAATGAAAAAATGTCACGACTGAACATGACCGTTTGTTTTGGTGGTGAATTGTAATTTTGAGTATAAATTTAAAGCAACTTTAAAAAACGAAACTTTTGACTTCATCAGAGGAATCATGTGTTTGGTAATGGTAGCTCTGATTTTCAGACGTATGTACTGACCGTGTGGCCATGATGGATGAGACTGACACCATTATTACATTAGGTTTCTTCATTCTTCATGATTTGCTGAATGGATCTGAATATTTTGACTTTACTTCTCAAAGCTCGATTTAAAAAGTATTATTTTCATCATCTGATTGTAGGTGTGACTTCCAGTAGGAAGTATAAATGATTTGTTAATGCCTTAAATAGACCCGGATATGTTCTTAATAAATATCTAAAATCTGAACCATTTTGGTAGAATGGCCCATTTATGTTGTTTTACTGAAACGTTTCTCACTTCCTGTCTCTGTTGCCCCCCCAGTCTACTGTCAGAACTTTGCTCCTAACTTTAAGGAGAGTGAGATGAATGTGATCGCAGCAGACATGTGCACCAACGCCCGGCGAGTCCGCAAGCGCTGGCTTCCCAAGATCCAGTCCCTCCTCCCCGATGGGCTCCCCGCCACCACCTCCCATCCCCGCAAGGGCAAGAGAGGAGGGGGAGGTGGAGGTGGAGGTGGAGGAGGAGTTGGTGGAGGAGGAGGAGGAGTTGGTGGAGGTGGAGGAGGTCAGGGTGGAGAGGCCCAGGCCCAGGCCAGCGCCAACCCCTTTGAGCTGGATTTGCGGCAGCTGAGCGCCTCCTATCTGGGCCTGGAGGCGCCGCTGTATGCCGAGCGAAGGGAGAGAGAGAGGGAAGTGGTGGAGAGAGAGAGGGAGAGGGAGACCTCGGCTGCCCTCCTGCCTCACCTGCAGTTCGCTGGCTCACGGGGAGGAGGAGGAGGTGGTGGTGGTGGTGGCGGCGGCGGCGGCGCAGGGCTGGGGGAGGAGGGGCTGATGGAAGGGGAGGCGGACGGGGGAGGAGGGGCAGGGAGGCTACAGACTGAGCAACCCCCAGACCTCCCCCCCTCCCTCTCCTCTTCCTCTTCTTCCTCCTCCTCCTCCCACCCCTCCCCCCAGCCCGCAGAGCCCACCTCCGCCCACAGGGGATTGGTGGATGGAGATGAGAAGGGGGTGGGGCTTCCAGAAGACAGCCAATAAGCTTTCTATAGCCTCTGCCTACCTGTATGTAAATAACACAATAGCTACCTGTCTACCTGTCTGTCTGTCTGTCTGTCTGTCTGTATTTCCCTCCCTCTGTCTGTCTGTCTGTCTGTCTGTCTGTCTATCTGGCTCGGCTCTGCTGCATGTTAACCAGCCTACTGCAGTCCAGCACACAGGCCCATAGCAACAGGACTGGTGATGATGATGATGATGATGATGATGATGATGATAATAATATCCACTCTGATAATGACAATAAAGCTTCTTGATAATCTGCTGCTGTTTCTGGCTCTGCTGTTTTATCCTTTATTTCTTCAGTTTGAGCTCAGATGTAGATTTATAGTTTCATTTTCACAGTAATACAACTTCTACTTACTTCACTAATTTCTTAGTGCTCAATAAAGAACACGATGGATTTGTACAAAATGATGTTTTCCACACCATGGCGATGTTTCATGGTGTCTGACTGAACACGATGCTGTAGTCAAACCCAAAGGGAGGGTTTCTCTACAAAGAGCAGCTTTGTTTTCTGTTATTAAGACAAAGGAGGCATAAAGGATGACGGTCGGTAGGTTGTACAGAAAGCACAGAACTACAAACCTCCTCGCTCGGCCGATCCTGGAGGTGCATCACATTTCAGGTGCATCACTCTCCATAAGAAGCATGAACTCCATTCCTGCTGCCGTGGATCCTTGCCGCCCCGTGGGGGGTCGGCACGTCACAGCAGTCGTTTCTCTCTTGTTCTTTGGTGAGTTTGGTGTTTTCTTGCGTCCTGTCAACAAATGTCCTGTACCTCATTTGCCTGTCTGTGAACCAAAACCAGTTTTAGTATTTAGCCAAATTAATTGATATTGAAGCAATAATACAGTTGAGGCCAAGTGGAGTGAAATCCTCTTAACTGCTGAATTACAACTGCTATTATTACTATTAGCATTAGCATTAGCTCTTACCTGTTCAAGCAACACCTCCAGTGGCTAACTGATTAATACTACTACTACTACTACTACTGCGGCTACTATGACTAGTCAAGTTTAGTATTATTTATTTGTATAGCCCTTAATCACAGTGACGGTCTCAAAGAGCTTCACATCCATTATGGAAGGCATTGACGTTTTTCATGTCCCCCTTTGTCACTTTCTTATTTCAGGCTGTATTGCCCAGAATCCAGATGTTGAGAAGTCGGTCGAATGCCGAGCGAGCTTTCCCAAGCCTCCGCGTGATGTCATGGCTGATCACACTTCAGCTGCTTGAGGTGAGTCACTATTTTTGGTGGTGGGTGCCTGCGAAGTTGTTAATGCACTAACATGTGACTTGTTGGTACTGTGACTTGTGGTACTATTTACAGTGTATACATGCCAAGTCTGTCAGTCTCTCTTGCAGATGTTGTTACATTGATGGTAGAACAGCAAGATCATCAAGTCAAGATATTCAAGTTGGGAGTTGGGCTCTATTGGATGCTCTACTCCCTCCCACTGCACAGAAAACCAACAGCTTGATGCAACAAGTCCAGGCAAGTTCTCCAGGGGTTGTTGAAAGGCATTCTGGGAAATGTAGGAAATCACTAACTGAAGTAGACGTAGATATGAGGCAGGTTCAGGGAAAGTAAATTACAACTTGATCACTAAACAACTCCTGGAACGTGTTGACCATCACAGACTGATAATCTAAGAGGAGGTTCTGAGGGAGATCCACATTCAAAATATTACCCAAAGTCCAAGTACTGAGTGTTTCAAAGTTCCACCAAATTCAGTATTTTTATTGTCTCTGAAACAGAGTTCATACAATGGGACACTAAAACTCTCCACTAAAACCCAGGTTAATAATAACAATAATAATAACAATAATAATAATAATAATAACAATAATAACAGTAATAGTGGTATAATTATTATTGTTATTATTATTTAATAATAATAGCAATAGTATTAATATTAATAATAACAATTATTATTATTATTATTACCCCCACTGGTATTGATCAGCCCTTTATTACAATAAACATAAATAAATGTTACATGTCAGTTTGCGTCAGTAAACTGTATTAGATCAGATGAAACATGGAGACTGACGCATTATAGTTCCTCCTCTTCTCGTTTCATGGCAGTTGGCAAGCAGCTTATGAAGTGCATTAGCGCCACCCACTGATCTAAATGGTGAACTAAGTTTACAGTTTATCTTAAAAACTATTCTAAAATATATTTATCAATCCTCTTAACTAAACGTCTCATTCCCACTTCCATCATCCATATGAATCTATTATACTGTATTACATCATTTCAAGATTTCAAGATTTCAAGAAGTTTATTTGTCACATACACACACGAGGTGTGCAGTGAAATGTAAAGTGGCAATGCTCAGCAGAAATGTGCAAAGGGCAAAATAACAGGTCACACTATTTACAATAAAAAAAACAACACAATATTTACAATATCACAGTAAGAGCTCTATATAAAAACAACACAATATTTACAGTAAGAGCACTTTGGAAATAAAAATATGGTAAAAAAGGAAAATCTTATGTATGTAATATAATATAAATTATGTGTAGTCTTTACCTAAGTGTGTGAGTGTGTGTGTGCATAAGAGGGGCAGTGTGTGGGTCATCTATCCATATCTATTACCTCATTACCTCATTCCATTCCATACCTCGTTCCAGGGGTCTTTCCAGGGTTCCAGGGGTCCTTCAAGGGTTCCAGGGGTCTTTCTGATGGTTCCAGGAGTCCCAACAAAATGGAGAATAGTCTAGTTTCACTATAATTGAATTTACTGGAAATTATCCCAGTTAGAGAATTTAAGTGACTACTGTAATTCCCAACTGAATCTGATCCCTTGGGTCTGTGGTCTAACAGGTATCGATTTGGGGTCTGTGATCAGAAGACGTTTGAGAAGTCCTGGTCAACAGACACAACTGGTCTGGATAACTCTACTTCCTGTCACAAAAATGTCAAGCTTTCAATCTTAATAACACTATAAATACAAACATATGTACATATAATGGGCCATTATGCTACGATAAATTCAAAATGTTATCAAAGATAAAGGCCTCTTAGCTTTCTCTACCAATTTCACATAATCAAAACAACTTAAAAGGACACTCAATTTGGTGAATACTACAATTTATGAAAATGTTGTCAGTTTCCTCACCATTTTATTGGTTTATGTATCAGTGATTGCATCATTATCAAAAAAACATTGATTTCAACATCTTGCTGTGGTCAATATTAGACATGTGGATTTCTAAATAGATAGAAGTGTCAGTATGAACAGAGTGGGCCCTGTGTTTTGTTCTGCTCTTCGCTTGGAGGAAAGCACCGTTACCTTCTTGCTTTAGATTTGTAAATTATTAATTTGACAATCTGGGTTTCTGTGAACAAACTGGTTGTAATCTGAAGGATTATTCTGGTGAACCGGGAGATCTGGTCGAGGAGGCTAATGTGTCCTGCTGCAGAGCGGGCCCGTGGGCTTTCTGCTGGCGCTCTGCATTTCGGGAAATGAAGTACTACAGCCAATACCAGTCTGGATCCCGGACACCCTACCAGCCAATCACAGCAGCCCAGGCATTACACCAGCCAATCACAGTATCCCCGATACCCAACTTGCCAATCATAGCATTTCAGAAACACCATCAACCAATGACATCATCCTACGTACTCACAGCCAATCACTTCATCTCAGACACCGCACCAGCCAATCACAGCACAACAACATCCATGATGCTGCTTACCACTGCGCTTGCGCACATGGAGCTGTAGACAGCTGATAACTCATCTATTATGCTACTTCGCTAAATAAAAAGCCTCCAGAAAACTGACCGGAGATCACCGCGGGACAAACTTGAGGACTAAAAAATAAAGTAAAAATGTCTTTTGATTAGTTGCAGTGGAATAAGCGGGTAAATAGTGTCGAGGTTTCCATAATCTAGTGAATCTCTAGGTGTGTTTCGGCGAGCCTGCCTGGCCGCTCGGCGCCTTGAGACAAAGCTCAGCTAACAGGCTAACAGGTTATTAGCGAGCTAAACAGCTAGCGTTAACATATGCAAAGTTGAAATATCTAATCATATTAACTTGGGCATTTTACATCGCGCGACCGTATAATTGTCAAGATATTTACTGTTACACTTGGCTAGTTATCTTCATAGCAGTTAGAATCGATAATATGGAGAATTTACATCATAGGTAAGTAGCTTAGCTTAGTTAGCTAGCGACCCAGCTAATATATTGCATTGCCTTGCCCGCCATCTTTTTAAAGCAAGCTAAATGGGATGTTTCGCTAGCCAACAAAATATTTGCCCCTAGATAGCGTTAGACACATTTAAAGCGTGTTTTTGTCTATAGTTTAGAAAGCAAATATAATTTTTTCCAAAATGATTGAGGCCAAGTGTAGCTAAAGCAGGTTGGTGTTGTTATTTACTAAATTGCTTTTTTAGCATTAGTTAGCTGTAGAGGCGACTTGTAGCCAGCTAGCTGATGAACCGCAGCATGCAGAGACGGACCGAGCTGTTGTGCTTAAACATCTGTTGATTCCTGCTGTACTTCAGTGTAATTGTGAATGTTCACCTCGCCAGATAGGATTTAACTTGACGTAACAGCAGCTAGGTGGCTGGTTGGAAGGCCAGATGGCTGTTATATCAGCTAGTTAACTTGCTGAACTCGCTGTTTCCTCTGGTTTTCAGTAGCAGTTCTTGGAGGTAATTTGAGTTTTAGTTCCACGTCTGTCCCTGATTTGGTGTCATTCAGGTTGTAGTGCAGGTTGCAGTGCTAAACCGTTGTTCTAGGACACTGCTATAATAAAAGGTGCATTTAAACATCTGGACTACACTTACTAGAGGGAAATTATACTTTAGTTATGTTGATGTGCCATGTCCTTTACTAGTGGTAGTGTTGTCCACTGCAGGTGAAGAGAGGAAACAGTGAAGTGGTGCTGTCGGAGAATTAATCAGCTTTTTACAATAAAATAGTTTATACCAGGGCTGTTGATCAGCCCAGACCCAGAGTACATATTCTGTCATCCTGGCCCGTTAAGGCACGCTGTTGTCATAAAAACTACCAGTGTTGTCATGTGGGGAAACGTTCAGAAAGCCTGGATCACACATATTTAGAAACATAGTTTTTGTGATCAAATTCTGATTTGAGCTGAGCTTTGTACCATGAACATTCATTCATTATTACTGTCAGTAACAACAGGCTATATAGAACAGGCTACTGACTATAGAAAGCAGGGAAATGGATCCTTTACTGTAGAATGCAGTCTGAGCAACATGTGTGTCCTGTGTGTTGCTAACCCACTGTCTCTCTCTCCCCTTGCCTGTCTGTCTGTCTGTCTGTCTGTCTCTCTCTCTCAGACAGCAGAGTGTCAGACTGAGGTTGTGCGATGGGATATTCACTCCACCGAGGGAACAGGGAGCTCAAGAACCAGGAAGAACACAGACTGAATTGAATACACACACACCCCGACACACACCACACACACACACACCCCAGACCCAGAGAGGTTTTATTCATCTTTAGGCCGGACACTGCCGTCCCACAGTGCATTGCTGTGTCACCGTCGTCCACCATGTCGGACGCCCCCGAGGCCGCGCCCCCCACCCCCCCTACTGTCACCAACCCGATCCCTCCTGAGGTCACCAACCCCACCAAGCCTGGCAGGTAACTGGCAGCCACAACAATATACTAGGATCTGTGCTGGGAACAGTGGGAGTGCTCAGTTGTGTTGGGAGTCAGATGACCACCAGCTAAATGCTGGTTAATTTTGGTAGGGATGGACCAATCGGGATTTTTAGTAGGGGTACACCAGTTGATCCGCCATCAATCATAATCAGCTGTTAAATGGTCTAAATAGGTCATCGGTGATCGGTTGATCACCGTTTCAACTGCCCGATCGAAAACAGAAAAAGGTCTGAATTGTCAGATCAGGGAAGCAGTGGAACATACGCTGTAAAACATCTGAGCCAGTTTACGCCAGTCAGCAGGACATTAGTAGCGTTTGCATCGTCCGTCTGACATCACAACCTATGGTCACAGATTAGACCCAGGTTAATGTACTGGACAGAAGGCGGAGTCAGCAGCTCAGTCATCAGGCTCACAGTAAAGCCATGTCAGACTACCAGACAGTTCAGACTAAACAAGCGTCTGCTCAGTGTTTCCCATACCACCACAATATCAGCACCACAAAATAAAAAGTCGGTCCATGTATAGAAATGGATCTAAATGGATCCCCAACGCATCATGTTAGAGATCCATCTGTCAGAAACTAATGTCACTCAGCTGTAGCTTGTAAACACAGACAGACATCACCTGCTAGACAGACATAGTCTGACCTCAGAACAAGCTGTCTGACTAAAACCTGATATTGACTCCACAACAGAAGGTAGTTGATCACTTTACCGTCCGTGAAGTGACATCATGCAGCTGCTAGGGGTCTAGAGATTCAACAAGTCACCTAATCAGCTGCCAGGAGTCTAGACATTCAACAAGTCACATATTCAGCTGTTAGGAGTCTAGATATTCAACAAGTCACCTGATCAGCTGCTAGGAGTCTAGATATTCAACAAGTCACCTTTTTCAGCTGCTAGGAGTCTAGATATTCAACAAGTCACCTGATCAGCTGCTAGGAGTCTAGATATTCAACAAGTCACCTGATCAGCTGCTAGGAGTCTAGATATTCAACACGTCACCTGATCAGCTGCTAGGAGTCTAGATATTCAACAAGTCACCTGATCAGCTGCTAGGAGTCTAGATATTCAACAAGTCACCTGATCAGCTGCTAGGAGTCTAGATATTCAACAAGTCACCTGATCAGCTGCTAGGAGTCTAGATATTCAACAAGTCACCTGATCAGCTGCTAGGAGTCTAGATATTCAACAAGTCACCTAATCAGCTGCTAGGAGTCTAGATATTCAACAAGTCACCTGATCAGCTGCTAGGAGTCTAGATATTCAACAAGTCACCTGATCAGCTGCTAGGAGTCTAGATATTCAACAAGTCACCTGATCAGCTGCTAGGAGTCTAGATATTCAACAAGTCACCTGATCAGCTGCTAGGAGTCTAGATATTCAACAAGTCACCTAATCCTCAAATGAATTGTGGAGCGACTTACGAAGACTTGAGCACGTGGAGTTTGGTGTCTTACTGATGTAAACTACATGATGGGAGGAGTTCAACGTGATTTCTCTTCCGGTTCATTCTTTTTCTTCCTCTTGGAGCTGAACTCCCTTTGGCTGTTGCCACGGTAACTCTCAGATTTCAGTCTTGGTGAGTCTTGTACCAATCAGTGCAGCCCTAATCTTTAGGTCCAATTTCGATTTTAGTACCAGTGTGATCAGCTGATCACCAATCCAATAGAAATTATATATCACGATAGAAACAAACTTCCGCCAGACTTTCTACTAGCATGTAACTCAGTAACATTTCAGTATAGCTGATGTTATTAGTCATTACATGGTGGAGTGGTTTACCTTCTGTCCAGTAACCAGAACACATTAATATGAGCTGTCAGTTTATTACCAGTTACAATACTGAATTAATCCATTTATCAAACTGTTCAGAAATCAGTGAAATTAAATGAAAACCGCCAGGCCACTTAAAGAACGGATGGAGTCGTTCTCTGTTACAAATGAAAGATTTATTAGATTTATTTGATCTATTAAATAACTGTTAAATGGTTCACAGGCATAAATAATGAATATAGGCCTTGAATGTAATTGGTAGTTGAAATGGTGATGCGGATTATGATCAGTGGCTGATTGATCGGTGAATTGTGTCAGTATCAGGTAAGTTAGTCTGCAGGGAACCAACCATCTCTTGTGTTCCGTTCTAAACATCTAGTTAGCTGCAACAGAACTGGATGAGTAAAAGTCTATTGCTGTGTAGTGGAGCTGTCTGGGTCTCTAGACAGAACCCAGAAACCTGTTAGCCTCATCACTATTATCAGGTAAAGAAAAAGAAAACACCAGATTTCAAAATAAGAGCACTGTGCCGATCAAACAAACCCCATAAATAGCATTGTATGATCCAGCATTGTGGCCTGTTTATTAGGATTTTCACTCTTATTTTGAAATGTGGTGTTGACAGCAGAGGTCACATGGTCCTTCAGAACGGAGCTTCAGCAGGGTGAATGGTGGATGAGAACATGGACTTCTCTGTTTCTGAGTATGCAAGTAAATGGAAATGAATCTTGAGGCCATTGGGGCTCCTGGCAGCCATAACTGATGAACATGCTGTGTCGTGTGTGTGTCCATCAGGAAGACCAACCAGCTGCAGTACATGCAGAACGTGGTGGTGAAGACTCTGTGGAAACACCAGTTCGCCTGGCCGTTCTACCAGCCTGTCGACGCCATCAAGCTCTGCCTGGCCGTAAGTTACCTAGTCTAGTAACCTAATAGTGTACTAGTCACTTAGTCTAGGTTACTAGTCAGTCAGTAGGGTTGGGCGCCCTCATCAGTTCTTTACTTACCTTAATAGTCTGCATAGAAAATGTGTTTCGAAATTAAATTCTGTTATAATCACAAATTAGAAACTGGTAGCGACTCACAATGCCCTCAACTCCAACTGGAGAGGAGGAGGTGATGGAGGAAAGGAGGTGATGGAGGAAAGGAGGAGATGGAGGAAAGGAGGAAGTACTGGGGGGGAAAGGAAGTGGTGGAGGAAAGGGGGAGGTGGTGGAAAGGAAGTGGTGGAGGAAAGGAGGCGGTAGTGGGGGAAAGGAGGTGGTGGAGGAAAGGAGGAAGTAATGGGGGAAAGGAGGTAGGGGAGGAAAGGGGGAGGTGGTGGAGGAAAGGAGGAGGTAGTGGGGGCAAGGAGGAAGTAATGGGGGAAAGGAGGTAGGGGAGGAAAGGGAGGTGGTGGAAAGGAGGAGGTGATGGAGGAAAGGAGGAGGTAGTAGGGGGAAAGGAGGTGGTGGAAAGGAGAAAGCGATAGAGGAAAGGAGGAGGTAATGGGGGGAAAGGAGGTAGAGGGGGGAAATAGGTGGAGGATAGGAGGAGGAGGAAGTATTGGAGAGGAGGAGGTAGAGGAGGAAAGGTGGTAGAAGAGAGGAGGATGTAGAGGTGGAAAGGAGGAGGTGATGGAGGAAAGGAGGAGGTGATGGGGGAAGGAGGTAGAGGAGGAAAGGTGGTAGAGGATTGGAGGAGATAGTGGAGGAGGAAAGGAGGTGGTGGAGGAAAGAAGGGGGTAGTGGGGGAAAAGGAGGTAGAGGAGGAAAGGTGGTGGAGAATAGGAGGAGGAGGTAGAGGAGGAGGAAAGGAGGAAGTACTGGGGTAAAGGAGGTAGAGGATGAAAAGGGGAGGTGGTGGAAAGGAGGAGGTGATTGAGGAAAGGAGGTAGTGGGGAAAGGATGAGGTGATGGAAGAAAGGAAAAGGTAGTGGGGGAAAGGAGGTGGTGGAAAGGAGGAGGTGATGGAGGAAAGGAGGTGGTGGAGAGGAGGAGGTGATGGAGGAAAGGAAGAGGTAGAGGAGGAAGGGTGGTGGAGGATAGGAGGAGCTAGTTGGCTAGCTAGCTATATTAATATGCCCATACTCCCTTTGATTGAAAGCAACAAGTTCACGCCCCTTCTCTGGGGGTTGTCAAATGGCATTCTGGGAAAAAGTAGGAAACATTTGATTTAGCTGTGGTTGATTGATGTAAGAGGCTGTGCAGTAAAATCACCATCACAACATCCTGTCCTGGAGGGTCGTCATGGCAACCTGCTACAGCAGAGTCAGTGTTGTGTTACTTCAGTTTGTTGAGGTTGAATGATGAAGGTGGTGATGTTCTTGTTTCCAGGACTACCACAAGGTGATCAAGAACCCGATGGACATGGGAACCATCAAGAAGCGTCTGGAGAACAACTACTACTGGAGCGCCAGTGAGGCCATGCAGGACTTCAACACCATGTTCACCAACTGCTACATCTACAACAAGGTACCACAAGCGAGGTCTTCTGGGAATAACATGTCAATAACATGTGATCCATATTAATATGTGTGTTTCCAGCCTACAGATGACATCGTGCTGATGGCCCAGGCCTTAGAGAAGATCTTCCTCCAGAAAGTCGCCCAGATGCCCCAGGAGGAGGTCGCTTTGCTACCCCCAGCCCCCAAAGGAAAGGCCAAGAGCAAACCCCCGACCCCGCCTACCCCAGGTACCATCTATGATGTAGTATCTAGAATGTACTAGCTATAACTACCACAGGTACCATCTATAATATAGTATCTAGAATGTACTAGCTATAACTACCCCAGGTACCATCTATGATGTAGTATCTAGAATGTACTAGCTATAACTACCCCAGGTACCATCTATGATATAGTATCTAGAATGTACTAGCTATAACTACCACAGGTACCATCTATGATATAGTATCTAGAATGTACTAGCTATAACTACCCCAGGTACCATCTATGATATAGTATCTAGAATGTACTAGCTATAACTACCAAAGGTACCATCTATGATATAGTATCTAGAATGTACTAGCTATAACTACCACAGGTACCATCTATGATGTAGTATCTAGAATGTACTAGCTATAACTACCCCAGGTACCATCTATGATATAGTATCTAGAATGTACTAGCTATAACTACCCCAGGTACCATCTATGATATAGTATCTAGAATGTACTAGCTATAACTACCCCAGGTACCATCTATGATATAGTATCTAGAATGTACTAGCTATAACTACCCCAGGTACCATCTATGATATAGTATCTAGAATGTACTAGCTATAACTACCACAGGTACCATCTATGATGTAGTATCTAGAATGTACTAGCTATAACTACCCCAGGTACCATCTATGATGTAGTATCTAGAATGTACTAGCTATAACTACCCCAGGTACCATCTATGATGTAGTATCTAGAATGTACTAGCTATAACTACCAAAGGTACCATCTATGATGTAGTATCTAGAATGTACTAGCTATAACTACCCCAGGTACCATCTATGATATAGTATCTAGAATGTACTAGCTATAACTACCAAAGGTACCATCTATGATGTAGTATCTAGAATGTACTAGCTATAACTACCAAAGGTACCATCTATGATGTAGTATCTAGAATGTACTAGCTATAACTACCACAGGTGCCATCTATGATATAGTATCTAGAATGTACTAGCTATAACTACCACAGGTACCATCTATGATATAGTATCTAGAATGTACTAGCTATAACTACCCCAGGTACTATGCTGTAATATTGTCTAATATACTGTAGTACCGTAGTACTGTATATATTATGGTCCTGTACTAACAGTCTCTCCCTCTGTCTCCATGTCTCTCGCCCAGTGAGCCAGCAGGCAGAATCTTCAGCTTCCCCCCCTACCTCCTACCCCTCTCCCTCCCCATCCCAGACGCCAGTCATCTCGACCACGCCCACCCCCGTCCAGGCCACGCCCCCTGTTTCCGCCCCACAGGCCCCAGCAACCATGATGCCCTCCGCACAGCCCGTCGTCAAGGTAACGCACACATGGTGGTGGTGTTCAGATCTGTCATAGTATCATTATAATAATAAGATGTTATTTCAATATCAGCACATATCTGCAAACTCACTTGACATTAAACTGGAAACTGGTGGTCGTTAATTCAGTCGGTCGGTCGTTAATTCAGTTGATCGTTAATTCAGTCGGTCGATCGTTAATTCAGTCGGTCGGTCGTTAATTCAGTCGGTTGTTAATTCAGTCGGTCGGTTAATTCATTCGGTCGGTCGTTAATTTGGTCGGTCTTTAATTTGGTCGGTCTTTAATTTGGTCGGTGGTTAATTGAGTCGTTAATTCGGTCGGTCGTTAATTCATTCGGTCGGTAGTTAATTTGGTCGGTCGTTAATTTGGTCGGTCGTTAATTCAGTCGTTAATTTGGTCAGTCGTTAATTCGGTCGGTCGTTAATTTGGTCGGTCTTTAATTTGGTCGGTCGTTAATTCAGTCGTTAAATCGGTCGGTCGTTAATTCGGTCGGTCTTTAATTTGGTCGGTCTTTAATTTGGTCGGTCGTTAATTCAGTCGTTAATTCGGTCGGTCGTTAATTCAGTCGGTCGATTGTTAATTCAGTCGGTCGCTAATTCATTCGGTCGGTTGTTAATTCATTCGGTCGGTCGTTAATTTGGTCGGTCTTTAATTTGGTCGGTCGTTAATTCAGTCGTTAATTCGGTCGGTCGTTAATTCAGTCGGTCGGTCGTTAATTCAGTTGATCGTTAATTCAGTCGGTCGGTCGTTAATTCAATCGGTCGTTAATTCGGTCGGATAATACATTTGGTCGGTCGTTAATTCAGTCGGTCGGTCGTTAATTCAGTTGATCGTTAATTCAGTCGGTCGGTCGTTAATTCAGTCGGTCGTTAATTCGGTCGGTTGTTAATTCATTCGGTCGGTCGTTAATTTGGTCGGTCTTTAATTTGGTCGGTCTTTAATTCAGTCGTTAATTCGGTCGGTCGTTAATTCATTCGGTCGGTCGTTAATTCAGTTGGTCGTTAATTCAGTCGGTCGGTCGTTAATTCAGTCGGTCGTTAATTCGGTCGGTCGTTAATTTGGTCGGTCTTTAATTTGGTCGGTCGTTAATTCAGTCGTTAATTCGGTCGGTCGTTAATTCGGTCGGTCTTTAATTTGGTCGGTCTTTAATTTGGTCGGTCGTTAATTCAGTCGTTAATTCGGTCGGTCGTTAATTCAGTCGGTCGATTGTTAATTCAGTCGGTCGCTAATTCATTCGGTCGGTTGTTAATTCATTCGGTCGGTCGTTAATTTGGTCGGTCTTTAATTTGGTCGGTCGTTAATTCAGTCGTTAATTCGGTCGGTCGTTAATTCAGTCGGTCGGTCGTTAATTCAGTTGATCGTTAATTCAGTCGGTCGGTCGTTAATTCAATCGGTCGTTAATTCGGTCGGATAATACATTTGGTCGGTCGTTAATTCAGTCGGTCGGTCGTTAATTCAGTTGATCGTTAATTCAGTCGGTCGGTCGTTAATTCAGTCGGTCGTTAATTCGGTCGGTTGTTAATTCATTCGGTCGGTCGTTAATTTGGTCGGTCTTTAATTTGGTCGGTCTTTAATTTGGTCGGTGGTTAATTGAGTCGTTAATTCGGTCGGTCGTTAATTCATTCGGTCGGTAGTTAATTTGGTCGGTCGTTAATTTGGTCGGTCGTTAATTCAGTTGTTAATTTGGTCAGTCGTTAATTCGGTCGGTCGTTAATTTGGTCGGTCTTTAATTTGGTCGGTCGTTAATTCAGTCGTTAATTTGGTCGGTCGTTAATTCGGTCGGTCTTTAATTTGGTCGGTCTTTAATTTGGTCGGTCGTTAATTCAGTCGTTAATTCGGTCGGTCGTTAATTCAGTCGGTCGATTGTTAATTCAGTCGGTCGCTAATTCATTCGGTCGGTTGTTAATTCATTCGGTCGGTCGTTAATTTGGTCGGTCTTTAATTTGGTCGGTCGTTAATTGAGTCGTTAATTCGGTCGGTCGTTAATTCAGTCGGTCGGTCGTTAATTCAGTTGATCGTTAATTCAGTCGGTCGGTCGTTAATTCAATCGGTCGTTAATTCGGTCGGATAATACATTTGGTCGGTCGTTAATTCAGTCGGTCGGTCGTTAATTCAGTTGATCGTTAATTCAGTCGGTCGGTCGTTAATTCAGTCGGTCGTTAATTCGGTCGGTTGTTAATTCATTCGGTCGGTCGTTAATTTGGTCGGTCTTTAATTTGGTCGGTCTTTAATTCAGTCGTTAATTCGGTCGGTCGTTAATTCATTCGGTCGGTCGTTAATTCAGTTGGTCGTTAATTCAGTCGGTCGGTCGTTAATTCAGTCGGTCGTTAATTCGGTCGGTCGTTAATTTGGTCGGTCTTTAATTTGGTCGGTCGTTAATTCAGTCGTTAATTCGGTCGGTCGTTAATTCGGTCGGTCTTTAATTTGGTCGGTCTTTAATTTGGTCGGTCGTTAATTCAGTCGTTAATTCGGTCGGTCGTTAATTCAGTCGGTCGATTGTTAATTCAGTCGGTCGCTAATTCATTCGGTCGGTTGTTAATTCATTCGGTCGGTCGTTAATTTGGTCGGTCTTTAATTTGGTCGGTCGTTAATTCAGTCGTTAATTCGGTCGGTCGTTAATTCAGTCGGTCGGTCGTTAATTCAGTTGATCGTTAATTCAGTCGGTCGGTCGTTAATTCAATCGGTCGTTAATTCGGTCGGATAATACATTTGGTCGGTCGTTAATTCAGTCGGTCGGTCGTTAATTCAGTTGATCGTTAATTCAGTCGGTCGGTCGTTAATTCAGTCGGTCGTTAATTCGGTCGGTCGTTAATTCATTCGGTCGGTCGTTAATTCAGTCGGTCGGTCGTTAATTCAGTCGGTCGTTAATTCGGTCGGTCGTTAATTCATTCGGTCGGTCGTTAATTTGGTCGGTCTTTAATTTGGTCGGTCGTTAATTCAGTCGTTAATTCGGTCGGTCGTTAATTCGGTCGATCGTTAATTCAGTCGGTCGGTCGTTAATTCAGTCGGTCGTTAATTCGGTCGGTCGTTAATTAATTCGGTCGGTCGTTAATTTGGTCGGTCTTTAATTTGGTCGGTCGTTAATTCAGTCGTTAATTCGGTCGGTCGTTAATTCAGTCGGTCGGTCGTTAATTCGGTCGGTCGTTAATTCGGTCGGTCGGTTGTTAATTCGGTCGGTCGTTAATTCGGTCGGTCGGTCGTTATTTCAGTCGGTCGTTAATTCAGTCGGTTGGTCGTTAATTCGGTCGGTCGGTCGCTAATTCAGTCGGTCGTTAATTCGGTCGGTCGGTCGTTAATTCGGTCAGTCGTTAATTCAGTCAGCTGTTAATTCGGTCGGTCGGTCGTTAATTCCGTCAGTCGGTCGTTAATTCAGTCGGTCGTTAATTCCGTCAGTCGGTCTTTAATTCCGTCAGTCGGTCGTTAATTCAGTCGGTCGTTAATTCCGTCAGTCGGTCGTTAATTCAGTCGGTCTTTAATTCGGTCAGTCGGTCGTTAATTCGGTCAGTCGGTCATTAATTCTGTCAGTCGGTCATTAATTCCGTCAGTCGGTCGTTAATTCCGTCAGTCGGTCTTTAATTCCGTCAGTCGGTCGTTAATTCAGTCGGTCGTTAATTCAGTCGGTTGGTCGTTAATTCGGTCGGTCGGTCGCTAATTCAGTCGGTCGTTAATTCGGTCGGTCGGTCGTTAATTCGGTCAGTCGTTAATTCAGTCAGCTGTTAATTCGGTCGGTCGGTCGTTAATTCCGTCAGTCGGTCGTTAATTCAGTCGGTCGTTAATTCCGTCAGTCGGTCTTTAATTCCGTCAGTCGGTCGTTAATTCAGTCGGTCGTTAATTCCGTCAGTCGGTCGTTAATTCAGTCGGTCGTTAATTCGGTCGGTCGTTAATTCATTCGGTCGGTCGTTAATTTGGTCGGTCTTTAATTTGGTCGGTCGTTAATTCAGTCGTTAATTCGGTCGGTCGTTAATTCGGTCGATCGTTAATTCAGTCGGTCGGTCGTTAATTCAGTCGGTCGTTAATTCGGTCGGTCGTTAATTAATTCGGTCGGTCGTTAATTTGGTCGGTCTTTAATTTGGTCGGTCGTTAATTCAGTCGTTAATTCGGTCGGTCGTTAATTCAGTCGGTCGGTCGTTAATTCGGTCAGTCGGTCATTAATTCTGTCAGTCGGTCATTAATTCCGTCAGTCGGTCGTTAATTCCGTCAGTCGGTCTTTAATTCCGTCAGTCGGTCGTTAATTCAGTCGGTCGTTAATTCCGTCAGTCGGTCGTTAATTCAGTCGGTCTTTAATTCGGTCAGTCGGTCGTTAATTCGGTCAGTCGGTCATTAATTCTGTCAGTCGGTCATTAATTCCGTCAGTCGGTCGTTAATTCAGTCGGTCTTTAATTCCGTCAGTCGGTCGTTAATTCGGTCAGTCGGTCTTTAATTCGGTCAGTCGGTCGTTAATTCAGTCGGTCTTTAATTCGGTCAGTCGGTCGTTAATTCGGTCAGTCGTTAATTCAGTTGGTCGTTAATTTATCATTATTTCAACTCCTGTGTTGAAGGGTTGATGTAGACCTGCATTGTATGCTTGACATATATCTCTCTCTTTCTGTCTCTCCTCCTGCCTGTCTGTCTCTCTGTCTAACAGAAGAAGGGGGTGAAGAGGAAAGCCGACACCACCACTCCCACCACGTCGGCCATCTCCGCCGGCCGGGCCGATTCTCCGTCTGGCCAGGACGTCAAGCCGCCCAAGCTGGGCTCGTCCCGCCGCGAGGCCGCTGCCCGCCCTGCCAAAACCCGCAAGGAGGGAGGGGAGGAGACGGCAGTGGTGGAGGCAGGTGGGGCTGGTGGAGGAGGAGGAGTGAGGAAGGGCGGGAAGCTGGGCGAGCAGCTGAAACACTGTGACACCATCCTGAAGGAGATGCTGTCCAAGAAGCATGCCGCCTACGCCTGGCCCTTCTACAAACCCGTAGACGCCGAGGCCCTGGAGCTTCACGACTACCATGACATCATCAAACACCCCATGGACCTCAGCACCGTCCGGGTAACACACACACACTACCATGACATCATCAAACACCCCATGGACCTCAGCACCGTCCGGGTAACACACACACACTACCATGACATCATCAAACACCCCATGGACCTCAGCACCGTCCGGGTAACACACACACACTACCATGACATCATCAAACACCCCATGGACCTCAGCACCGTCCGGGTAACACACACACACACACTACCATGACATCATCAAACACCCCATGGACCTCAGCACCGTCCGGGTAACACACACACACACACTACTATGACATCATCAAACACCCCATGGACCTCAGCAGAATATTTTTACGATTCATTTGATTTTTGTAATTAATTGCATTTTCTCTCTCTCTCTCTCTCCTCTCTCTCTCTCTCTCTCTCTCTCTCTCTCTCTCTCTCTCTCTCTCTCTCTCTCTAGAAAAAGATGGATAACCGGGAGTACAGTGACCCTCAGAGTTTTGCGACTGACGTCAGGTTAATGTTCTCCAACTGTTACAAGTACAACCCTCCGGACCACGAGGTGGTGGCCATGGCCAGGAAGCTCCAGGTACAGCTGTGTGTGTGTGTGTGTGTTAGTCCATTAGACATCGACGGTTCACTTCAGACGTTTTGAATTTCACAGCTTGATGTCTTTTAGACCTGTCTGTCTTGTCTAACTGTCTGTCTGCCTGCCTGTCTGTCTTCAGGATGTGTTTGAGATGCGTTTTGCCAAGATGCCAGACGAGGGCTCTGAGGCGTCGGTTCCGTCTACGACCCCATTGGTTAGTAAAAGCACCGCCTCCTCCGACAGCAGCAACAACTCCTCCTCCGACGAATCATCTGACTCCGAGGAGGAGCGAGCCACGCGATTGGCTGAGCTACAGGAGCAGGTGGGTGCTGCCAACCAATCACAGATCAAGAACATCCTCATTCCACCCTGGAGCCAATAGGAGGAGGACTGTTAACGATGTCGGTGATTGGCTCGTTGTTACAGATCGTTAAGTCCTTCATATGAAGGTGTAGACCAGCAGCTGCTCCGGTAAACTAGGTGTTGATAATAACGATAAACTCCATAAAATAGATCTGATTATTTATTGTGTATTAAAGTCAATATTGATAGATATATTGGTTTTATTGTCTATTAAAGTCGATGTTGATAGATATATTGGTTTTATTGTGTATTAAAGTCGATATTGATAGATATATTGGTTTTATTTGTATATTAAAGTCGATGTTGATAGATATATTGGTTTTATTTGTATATTAAAGTCGATGTTGATAGATATATTGGTTTTATTTGTATATTAAAGTAGATGCTGATAATAGATATTTATTAGATATTTCCAGTTGAAGGCAATCCTAGATCATTATAATTACATTAATATAGACATTGATAGTAAATGTTTTTTCCAGTTAAAGGCGGTCCATGAGCAGCTGGCTGTCCTGTCCCAGGCTCCGGTCAGCAAACCAAAGAAGAAGAAGGAGAAGAAAGACAAGGAGAAGAAGAAGGAGAAGGAGAAGGAGAAAGGGAACAAGGGGAAGACAGAGGAGGAGAAGAAACCTAAGGCTGCCGCACAGCAGCCCAAACCAGCCAATCAGAAGAAAGCACCTGCCAGGAAAGCCAATAGCACGGTGACTGCCACCAGGTAGGAACCATTCAGCAGCTCAGAACAGAATGCTGACATCCTATTGGCTGGGACCAGGATGGAAATGTAAATCAGACAGGCAGCATGCGTGGAAAGAAAACTTAAATATCCTAAGTAGAAATACTTGAAGTTAAAATTGTATAGAAAAACGTAGAAAACTACTTAAGTAAACAGCAGCCCATTTAGAAATGTACTTTTGAGTTACTCCCGAGTTACTCCCGAGTTACTCCCGAGTTACTCCGTGTTCCATGTGTTGAAGGGTTTCCAGGGTTTCTGTTAAAGAGTCCCACAGCATTTGGCTGCAGGTCCTGAAGAAGCCTGTTTCTTATTTGGTCACTGATATTACAGTTTTTTACGATCACTAACAAGCGTTTAGCTATACTTAAGATACTTTTTCTAAACTCTTAATGCAGCAACACACCTACATCACACAATTAGCCAAATAGTTAATTTTCTGCTCAAAACCACATTTTGTTAATTAAACACCAACTCTACATTTCAAAATGCTAAAAAACTTTCTCTACATACACTAACTATCAAAACACGGCAAACCGACTCAATATCAAATCATTCTTTCAAAACACTAGCACATGTTTTCTATCCAAGAGGAACATGTAGTCAATCATAGCACAACGACTTTCAAAATACTAACAGTTGATGGCATTACAAAAACTGCATTACTTTTCATGTTCTGCCTGCATACAATAGACAATATGAAATCCACTGTTTTCAACATACTATCTAAAAGTGAATGAGTCATCTTTACTTTATAGAATGTACAGTAGAAAAAAATAGTAAGTGACAGAATTGCTGCTGTAAAAGCTTTATTAGCAACATGAAATTGCTGCCTTTGGTTCCAAATGTGTAAAAATAAAATACACAAATACAGTAAAAAAGGCACAGAAGGGAAAAAACACCAAAATGCACAGTCCTGTTCTAATACGATCTTCAGCATTTGGCCACATGTTCTCGTCCACATCATCTTATGTCGTCTCTCGCTATGCACCTTGGATAGAAATGCTTGGCATGCCTTATCCACCCCGGCAGTCTTCAGCTGAGATGTCTCTGCAGCCAGCATCCATTGCATCCAGGAGGACATTTGGTCATGTGGCCGATGATCATACACTTTCCACCTCCAGGCAGAAACAAATTCCTCAATGGGGTTGAGGAAAGCCGAGTAGGGAGGGAGGAAAAGGGAAACCATTCTTGGATGGGCTGCAAACCAGTTTGTGATTGCATGTGAATGGTGGAAATGTCCTCATTTTTCCTCCCACCTGTTCCCTTTCTGCTTCTGGCGCCAGTTGTTGGTGGAGGTCATCTAAAAACAAACGAAGGCACTCAGTGTTGTAAGGACCAATCTGGCATTTCTGCAGGACCAAACCAGCACTCCAGATTGCAGCACACATTGTGATATTTGCTCTTCTCTGCACATCAATACAGCCTTTAAGTCTCTGTGTTTCCAGGCAACCCAAGAAGGGTGGCAAGTCATCGGGCGGCGGCGGCTCTGCTAACGGTGACGACGGCGAGGAGTCGTCTCTGCCAATGTCGTACGATGAGAAGCGACAGCTGAGTCTGGACATCAATCGCCTGCCTGGAGAGAAGCTGGGCCGCGTCGTCCACATCATCCAGTCCAGAGAGCCTTCCCTGAGGGACTCCAACCCCGACGAGATCGAGATCGACTTCGAAACCCTCAAACCCTCCACGCTCCGGGAGCTGGAGCGCTACGTCAAGTCCTGCCTGCAGAGGAAGCAGAGGAAGCTACTGCGTATGTACTACTACTATTACTACTACTACTACTACTACTACTACTATAGTACTGTACTAATACTCTACTAGTACTGTACTAGTACTACTGTCTGTCAGAAACTACTGCATACGTACTGCTGTGTACTACTACCATACATACCAGACTACTACACTACCATACTACTTTAGTACTATTCTACCATACCACCATGCTACCATACTACACTACCATATTACCAGGGTTTCCGCGGGTCCTTGAAAAGTCTTAAATTCAATTATCTAAATTCAAGGCCTCAAAAGGTCTTAAAGTCTTAAATATAATTTTCAGATGTGACCAGTGATGTTGACTAAGTTACTTTAGTATGTTACCTTTGTTGCTAAATGTATAGTGATTTACTTCAATGGTTGAAGGAACGGATTTGTTTTTTGGCAGTAGAGTGGAACCAGTTCGCTTTACTTCAGCCAGAGACTGTTGAGCTAGCTGCTTTAGCGCCTCTGCCTTGCCAGATCACAGGCTCAGTCCTGACAAAAAAAACGATTTATGCCGCAGTCCATTGCATGTCGGACGTTGATAGTTCCCAGTCGGTATTCTCGACTTCCAATCTAAATGTGTTCCAGTTCATCTGCTCGGGAAAACATGGACGCCCGCAGAGAACTCATGTTTGTATGGCAAGTCTCTGAATGTTACAATCATCTAAAGACCTACATCAACTACTACAGCGCCATTAGTGAACTAGTAACGTTAACGTTAGTAGGCTAACAACACGCTAGTAAAGACTTCTATTATATCAGTGAACTAGTAATGTTAACGTTAGTAGGCTAACAACACGCTAGTAAAGACTTGTATCATATCAGTGAACTAGTAACGTTAACGTTAGTAGGCTAACAACACGCTAGTAAAGACTTCTATCATATCGGTGAACTAGTAACGTTAGTAGGCTAACAACACGCTAGTAAAGACTTGTATCATATCGGTGAACTAGTAACGTTAACGTTAGTAGGCTAACAACACGCTAGTAAAGACTTCTATCATATCGGTGAACTAGTAACGTTAACGTTAGTAGGCTAACAACACGCTAGTAAAGAATTCTATCATATCGGTGAACTAGTAACATTAACGTTAGTAGACTAACAACACCCTAGTAAAGACTTGTATCATATCAGTGAACTAGTAACATTAACGTTAGTAGGCTAACAACACGCTAGTAAAGACTTCTATCATATCGGTGAACTAGTAACGTTAACGTTAGTAGGCTAACAACACGCTAGTAAAGACTTCTATCATATCGGTGAACTAGTAACGTTAACGTTAGTAGGCTAACAACACGCTAGTAAAGACTTGTATCATATCAGTGAACTAGTAACGCTAACGTTAGTAGACTAACAACACGCTAGTAAAGACTTCTATTATATCAGTGAACTAGTAACATTAACGTTAGTAGGCTAACAACACGCTAGTAAAGACTTGTATCATATCAGTGAACTAGTAACGCTAACGTTAGTAGGCTAACAACACGCTAGTAAAGACTTCTATCATATCGGTGAACTAGTAACGTTACCGTTAGTAGGCTAACAACACGCTAGTAAAGACTTGTATCATATCAGTGAACTAGTAACGCTAACGTTAGTAGACTAACAACACGCTAGTAAAGACTTGTATCATATCAGTGAACTAGTAACGCTAACGTTAGTAGACTAACAACACGCTAGTAAAGACTTCTATCATATCAGTGAACTAGTAACGCTAACGTTAGTAGACTAACAACACGCTAGTAAAGACTTCTATCATATCGGTGAACTAGTAACATTAACGTTAGTAGGCTAACACGCTATTAAAGACTTCTATCATATCGGTGAACTAGTAACGTTAGTAGGCTAACAACACGCTAGTAAAGACTTCTATCATATCAGTGAACTAGTAACATTAACGTTAGTAGACTAACAACACCCTAGTAAAGACTTCTATCATATCAGTGAACTAGTAACGCTAACGTTAGTAGGCTAACAACACGCTAGTAAAGACTTCTATCATATCGGTGAACTAGTAACGTTAACGTTAGTAGGCTAACAACACGCTAGTAAAGACTTCTATCATATCGGTGAACTAGTAACGTTACCGTTAGTAGGCTAACAACACGCTAGTAAAGACTTGTATCATATCAGTGAACTAGTAACGCTAACGTTAGTAGACTAACAACACGCTAGTAAAGACTTGTATCATATCAGTGAACTAGTAACGCTAACGTTAGTAGACTAACAACACGCTAGTAAAGACTTCTATCATATCAGTGAACTAGTAACGCTAACGTTAGTAGACTAACAACACGCTAGTAAAGACTTCTATCATATCGGTGAACTAGTAACATTAACGTTAGTAGGCTAACAACACGCTAGTAAAGACTTCTATCATATCGGTGAACTAGTAACGTTAGTAGGCTAACAACACGCTAGTAAAGACTCGTATCATATCGGTGAACTAGTAACGCTAACGTTAGTAGGCTAACAACACGCTAGTAAAGACTTCTATCATATCAGTGAACTAGTAACGCTAACGTTAGTAGGCTAACAACACGCTAGTAAAGACTTCTATCATATCGGTGAACTAGTAACGTTAACGTTAGTAGGCTAACAACACGCTAGTAAAGACTTCTATCATATCAGTGAACTAGTAACGCTAACGTTAGTAGGCTAACAACACGCTAGTAAAGACTTCTATCATATCGGTGAACTAGTAACGTTAACGTTAGTAGGCTAACAACACGCTAGTAAAGACTTGTATCATATCAGTGAACTAGTAACATTAACGTTAGTAGACTAACAACACGCTAGTAAAGACTTCTATCTCGTAACGTTGAGCTCAGATCAACTGAATTACGTTACAATGGAAACTACAAAGTTGTTTCAACATGTTTTCATAACAAAAACGACATATGAAGTAAAAATTGATGCAAAGGGAATTGTGTTTCCTGTTCACGGTGTGCGCTGCTGTATTGCTGTGATGTCAGGTGTGTTTATATCGGCAAACTCGGACCAGATGGATCTGGCCCGAGTTTCCGACTGGGAATTCTGACTTGAATGACTGTTCTATTGCACTTTGTCGTTTGTTTGTTTTTTCGAGTTCCGAGTACAATGGATAGTAAAGGATAGATTATTTCTTTATGGTCTCTGCCACGGCCAACTACTATGGGGAAGTCCAAATTCAGCCACACAACAGCAAGTTTACTACTTGGTTGAAGCCAGTGGAGTCACAAGAGCACAAAGCCTGCTGCTTCATTTGAACCTTCAGATTAGACACAATGGGAATCAAAACTTTGGAATCGCACATGCAGAGTGAAAAACATAAAACAGCTGTCAGATATTACTGTTTGTTTTTTATGCATTCATTTTTGTCGCAAAATTGGTCTTAAGTTAGATTCTTAGTGGCATTAAAAAGGTCTTAAAAAGTCTTAAATTTAACTTGCTGAAACCTGCAGAAACCCTGATTACTATACTACCATATCAGTATACCATCATACTACTATACTACACTACCATACCACTATACTACTATACTATACTACCATACTACTAAGTATTACTGCTGTAACTATTGGTACGAGCATCTGTGTGTGTTAACCTGTCTTTTTCTCTGCCTGTCTCTCTCTCCAGAGAAGGCAGCGGGAGGCGGGGCCTCAGGGGGCGGGGCTAGTCGTTTGAGTGGCAGCTCCTCTTCCTCATCTGATGACAGCTCCTCAACGGGAACCTCCTCTTCCTCCGATACAGACTGAACACACACACACACACTGACAACGCAAACACACAATGACCATACACACACAAATACATGTTACTGATCACATGAACTGAATACACACACACACACACAATGTACTATCTATACACACACACACACACCTAAAGACAGGCACATATGGAACACAATCTACACAACACATCCAAATACACACACATCCATATAAAGTACATACTGAACAAACACACTGATTCCCATACGAAAGACAGAAACACACACAGCCACGCCCAGACTTGGAGACTGTATGTATATAGGCTGACCTGTTTTTTTAGCTCCTAGTGTTGTTTTCTGGAGGAATACAGACAGAGAAGAGAAGAAGAAATCAGTGGCTTCACAGCAAGAGAAGAAGAGTGGAAGAAATCTGGTAGAGACAGGCAGACAGGCTGCCTGTCTGTCTGGATGGGAGTCGTCGTAGGAAATCTTCTCAGAACACTTGAGCCTTGTCGCCGTGGAAACCAAGGCTTTCTTATTATTCTGGGATGGCCAGCTGTGACCCCTGAACCCTGACCTCTGTCAACATTCCAGAAGCATCTGTAAAGCATCATGGGAGAGGAGGAGACAGGAAGTGATGCTCTCAGTGGGTTTTAAGTAGGGTTGGACAGATATTGGTTTTGATGGCTGAGATTGATATTTTTGGATAAAAGTCACCGATAACTGATAAACATCTTTAAATTTGATGCCAAATAAATCCCAGTATTCAGCGTTTCCCCAGAAACTTTATTCTTGTCAGGGTGGAAAAGGCTCTGAAACCGCATTTAGACACCAAAACCTAGGATATCATTTTTACAAGTCTGGAGAAAAAGACCTCGCGCTCGGTTCACCTCATAAGACATCGGGTAGTTTTCACCTCTGGGATGTGTTTGGTTGGTGGCTGACAAATAAGCAGACGTGCAGATCCATCTGGGCTACGAGGAATCACACAGAACCTCCAGTAGAACCGATCTGGTTCCACCAAGACGCTGGAGGGTCCAGTCTGTTAAGTCTCATTTAATCAACCGAGGACTTCAATTCCCTGCTACCGTTTGGTTTAAAAAGTACCATCATCCAGTCAGTAGGGGTCGTTTGGTTTAAAAAGTACCATCATCCAGTCAGTAGGGGTCGTTTGGTTTAAAAAGTACCATCATCCAGTCAGTAGGTACTTTTTAAACCAAAGTCTTCCTGTGGATCTGGAGGAAGCAACGTGTCCAAACCAGCTGAAACCTAAAACCCTCTGAGACCAAACCCTGCCTCTACTGGCCCTGTGATCCAAGCCCCACAGCCCAGCGTCTATCCCCGGGGTCACCGGGGGTCACCAGGCCTGGACCCTGCCCGGCGCTGGCTCCGTTTGAGAGCAGAGTAACTTTGCTTTTTCAACACTACGTTTCCTTTATTTTTCTGTTTTTTGATTTTTCAGGTTGTGCTGAACTGTTTGTGTCTTATAAGGTTCTCTATATAAAATGTCTTTGTACCGCTGTTCTGCTCAGACCCCCCCCCCTCATACTGTAGTACAACAGCCTGCACATCTCAGCTACTTCCTCATCACCACTGGGGTAAAAACACAAAACGTATGGCAAGTTAGGAGGCGTCAGACTGGGAGGACAGAGGCATGCTGGGAGTAATGACCAGGTGATCCAGTCAAGGTCAGGCCAGTACAGGACACATGGAGTTGTGATGTGTGGAGCTTCAGAACCAGAACTGGACTAGACCCACAGCCAGATCTGCTTCCTCTGGATGCATCAGCAGACGGAGCCTGGTCCTCCAGTTATTTCACATGGGAGGTGCATGTTGACAGCCTACATTACCCACAACCCCGTGCGTGCGGCCCTGTTCAGAGCATCATGCTGCCTTCCATTCAGTCAGAAATTCCCAAACTTCAACCGCTCATGATGTCAGGTGGGATGGAAACGCTAGTCAGCAGCTGGTCAATCGGTCGCAGATCCGTTTGGTTTCATGGATTTAAAATCAAACTATATTGTATTTTGATATAAACATGTTAAACGTGATGCTGTGTAGCGTTTAGTGTACGCCGCCATGCTGATGTGACATTACATAACTGATCTCAGAAACAAGTTTCCTACTTGAAGGGCCGATCTATTGCATTTGTCCAAGCAGGAAGTCAGAATTCCCGACATGTCTGGAACGCAGCATCAGTCTGGTTGGAGAAGGGCTCGTCAGTCTTTTGGTTTGTTGTTTTCTGCGTTGATCTGGTTTCGTTGCCGTCTGTATCCACCTTGCTATGCAGTGCTAGCCAATCAAATCTAATCATGTCTTCTGCCCTCAAACACACAGCTGTAGCTGGCCTGCCTGCCTGTCTGTCAGTCAGTCTGTCTGTAGTGTCTGTGGACTCGCTGCTGTACAAAACACCGGACTGAAAAATCTGCTGCAATCTGTTGAACACCCCTCGTGGTTTTTGGTTGCATTTGGCCTTTGACCTCTGTACGGAGGGATGAGCGGTGACGTGACGCCAAGTCTTCCTCTACAGTCTGAACGGCGCTGTAGGACCAGTCAGGCCAGGGCAGCAGAGCGTAGACCAGAGAGTAAACCAGCACAGGAAACTGCTGCTGGGCCAAAAGGAGCTCTGCTGCAGTCGTTACCCAGAATCCTCAGTGTCCATGTGATTGGTTCAACCCAGAGGTCCATACTGGTCCATGGAGGTCCAGCAGGCTGCAGTTTTCCCTCCACCCAGCTCAGGAACTAGTAAAGTAAATCAAGATTTGATTTAGTTGCCATTGTTGGTGCGAACGCTGCGTTACCGCTGAAGAAACACCAGCTGCCTCCTAGTGGCTACAGGTGTTCAACACCGGCAGTTTCT
The DNA here is from genome assembly GCA_034670405.1 of Hoplostethus atlanticus. Taxonomy (NCBI): domain Eukaryota; kingdom Metazoa; phylum Chordata; class Actinopteri; order Trachichthyiformes; family Trachichthyidae; genus Hoplostethus; species Hoplostethus atlanticus. The sequence goes on along the minus strand of JAXDDX010000042.1, from coordinate 2,864,296 downwards.
GTAGGTGGCGCTCTTTTCTTTGTCTGTTCAGCCATGGTGGGTATTGCATCACTTCCTGTCTCCAGAGGGTTTCTCCCAGGAAAGACCTACCTGGCCTGGTGGAGGTCACTGTCGGGTCTCAGCAGTAAAATAGATGTTTATTTATATGGATGTTCTCGGTTGGTGACTGAGCTGCTGCTGGTTGAATGGAAACCTGCCGCCTGTTGGGCCTCCAGGGACCAGGAGGTGGCCTGGGCTCCTCCCCTGTGGAGACCTGGAGGAGCTGAGCAGCCGGTCAGGCTTATTATGGGCTGTCATCTCACAGCAGAGCGCTCCATTGCCCCCCAGTGTGGCTGATGGACGGACATTCGACGTATTCCCACCTTATTCACCAATTTTGTTTTTAGTTGGTCGAGCGATGATGACTATAATAGTTAATTTTTGTATTTTAATATGAAAGAGGAAAAAAATGATTTTATGTATTTGCATGCACTCCGGCCGTACGTTCTTTCTTCCGTATGTTTTGAGCACTGTATAGTAGCTGTATAGTAGCTGTAAGGTTTAGCCAGGCCTCCGCTCGCTAGAGTAGAGAGAGAGAACGCAGACAACCAGACGAAAATCCAAGAAGTGAATTATTTGATGTAATTACTGATATGGGATCCTTATTTTCTGAGTTCCTTTTGTTTTCATAAATAAACACATAAACCTACCAGCGGCCGGCCGCCTCGTCTGTCTTTCACATGATGTTGATGGTTTCTGAAGACCAGCTGATATTCAATGGGCCTCATTCACAAAACCTTTCTTAAATGAGTAAATTTGTCGTATTTTTGTGTCTAAGAAAATACCAACGTGGGATTCATGAAACAAGCAGGAAACCTCATTTGTTGGTAGAACAGGAGTATATTTGATGAAGCCAATCGTTGGTAAAGTGGATGCTCGTGCCTGTTGAAGCCGGTTTGCAGGTAAACGCTGTTCAACACCGTAAAAGGCTGCAGACTGAAGGGTTGTGTTCAAGTACACCAGGGAAAAGAACTTGGAGGAGTCTGAAATGGAAGAGTTGCTCTCATGAGTTTCAGAAGCATCAGCAGTGGAGTCACAAGAACTGATCACAGTAAAGCATGGCAAGAAACTATGAACGCTGTCGATGCTGTTTCAGCAGAAACACAAGAAACAGTTCAACATGAAACTAGATGAAGGAGAAGTAGACGTATTATCAGCCTCAGGAGGACGGCAGCACTGAGCCGCTATCGACATGATCAGAGGATCAATCAATAACAGGAAAGACCTCACAGTCGGTGTCCAGTCAGCATTGGAGCTGGACTCAGATCAGATCCAGGCTGCATCTTCATCAGATGGTAGGACTGTGTTATTGTGTTTGTAAGGCGTCCAGTCCATGTGATCAACCCAGTACAAGTTGGATCATCTTGTTCTGAATGAGGACAGTTCATTTCAGCCTATCAGGTCTTTGTTTCTACCAGGCCACTGAACCATGTTGGTAAAGAGTTTGGTGCTGCTGTGATTGATTCAGCATCAAGAAGGGTGTCAGAACCTTCCTGCATGTTTCAAACACTCGACGAACAAATTCAGATCAACAAGATGATGAATCAGACTAAGTTCGTATGAACGCTTTACCATCAAATCTGATCTGACCCACGTTTCGTGAATGAGGCCCAATATCTTTGAAGGTCTCATATTATCCATTTGTCATGACTTTTCCAAATGTTCTCAAGATAGAAGAAGTAAAAAAGACTAAGTCGTCACAATTCTGGACCCTGATTGGCCGACAGCACCAGCTCAACCTACTGAAGGGAGGCTTTCAGTTCAATTGCTGAAAACTGGCCTGATTGGATGGATTTCAGGAAGTATTTAATGAGGGAGCGGATCAGGACCAAGTCCAGTTGTGATGCGTTCACTGGAGCTGGTCTGAAACTGCGTGAAAAAAGATGCAATGAGGATTGTTGACGATGCAATAACTTAACCAGTCAAACAAAATCAGACGTCAACGTCATTGAACATCGTTCATCATAAATGTGAATAGAGGAAGAAGCTGGTGCAGTCCATTATGAATCATCCTGTGGGCGTGGCCACAGCATGAGAAACAATCCTAAACAACCGAACGCTGTGATGACGCCGCCTGTAGAGACAAAGAAGACGGATGATATAAAGTTAATGACTGATCACCGTTTTAATAACAGGCCGGTATCGGCCCGGTGCTGGTCCACCAAACATGTTGACTAACAACACAAATACTCAGTCATTTACAACACTCATGGTAATACTGCTATAAATATAAAGCATGTAGAAATAGGTGGGGCATCGCTGAGCAGATGGCATTCTGGGAGAAATGGTCCAGTGTAAACCTTCAGTACTGGTGACCACAGTCCATGGCTAGTATTGGTCAGCCTGGGCTAGTTAACTTCACCTCACTAGCCTCTGGTGCAGTAGAGCCAGAAGGGGGTTCAAACTGGGGGTCAGGGCCCCGAACAGGGACCTTTCCTCTGGTTCCCATAGGAGGTTTATAATGGACAGGTTGTGTCAGCTGTTCCACATGGTCACACTGGTGTCGTGGTAAATACAAAGGTTGGTTAACTGACCTGTAGTCAGTGATCAGGTCAACAACCACCAATAGAAACAAACCAATTCTATTTTCAGAAATGCACCAATCTGGGTTAACTAGTTTGATTAAACCATGACAGACTGGACCTTTAGGCTGCTCACAGTCCAGACCATGTTACATAATCAGACAGATCCTGGACCACCCGGCACCGTCCTCCAGAGTCCTCTTATCCCGGACCAGCACGGCCTGGTTCCCATAGCTGCTGTACCAGGCTGACTGGCTCCGGCTCAGGTAGCTGCTGGGCGGCCCGTCCTCAAGCTGCTGCTGCTGCTGCTGCCAGATGAGCAGGGAGGCGTCCTGGTACCGCAGCCTGGCGAAGCCCTCCGACAGGGCCTTCTCCGCTAGAGGGAGTCTGCCTGGAGAAGGAGGAGGTCCCTCTGGTGGAGCCTTCTCCACTAGAGGAGGTCTACTGGACTCCGACATGGTGAGGTTGGCGGCCCAGAAACCTGCATGGTGACGAGGAAACTGTCCAGAAGACCAGCAGCCGGCCCGTTCTAGACCGGGTCACATCCAGGGTCAGTCCCAGCTCAGGGAACCAGGAGAACCACGCGTCATGGTTCAGCCAGTTGTCTGTTCCAGTTTCTTCAGAACCAGCAGGTAGAAGCGGTCTGTTCCGGGTCTAATTTACTGGCCAAATCATTTCATGGCATTAAATAAACTGAATTACACCGTTACGAGGTGAAGTCTGTTACACAGCTGGAAATGCTGACGACCACTTTCCTCCAAACAGAAAGACGATTAGACCCGCAGCTAATCTCAGCTAGCTCCGGTTAGCTCCGGTTAGCTAAGCAGACTGGGCTTTAAAAGCAGCTCGACGGTAACAAACCGACTACCGCTGACAAGTCAAATAAATGGTGTACAAATATAAAATGTCATCTATCATAACGTTTATCTCATATCGCATCCTGACGCTTCAACCTGAGCTGCCGTTATGTTGTTGTGGTTGTTGCTGCATCCAATGGCAACGGTGCCTCTACACGTCTGTCCGCCTAGGAACAGAGACCACGAAACTTATGTTCCGCTTATCGTCCTTTTTTTCTTTAAAGTATAAATGTATTACCGCCACCTACTGGACTGGAGTGTGGGCCACACAAACTCTTGGTATTTTTAGTCTCTCTCTTCTCATACTGTTCACAGAGATGGTAGCCATGTTGGATCCCAAAGCTCCAAAAAACACTTCCTCTTCCTTTCCTCCACTAATATACTAATATACTTGCACATGTATATGGCACATATTCTCTTTATTCTATTGTTATTATTATTATTTTCTTATTTCTTATAATATCTTGTCATATATTTTAGTGTGGATTTCTCTATTTTATATTGTATTCTTGACCGTTGCCTTCTACAGTACTTGCTTTTATTCTTGTTTTGTTTTTATTCTTCTCTTGCTATGTTTATTGTTATGCACCAAACACCAAGTCAAATTCCTTGTATGTGAAAACATATTTGGCAATAAAACTGATTCTGATTCTAATATACTCACGTGAGTCCATGAATTAATTTAAAACCAAAAGAATCTTAAAGTGTATTCTGACCTTGACTGGTAACCAGTGAAGGGCCTTTGAAGCAGCAGTGATCCTGTGTAGTTTGCAGCTACAAATAAAGATTTGTGCTTTCTGACAGACCAGGCAGCCTGAAGACCATCAGCAGTGGCTTCCGGTGTAGTAGCAGGCGGTTAGGGACAACATTCCAATGGAAATCAGGTAATTTATTGTTTATTGTCTATTTTGACCACCTTGGTTTTATTGTGCTGTCCTGACCCTTTTCTGTTAATGTGTGTATTTCTTCTGTCTGAAGACATGTACATGTGTTCCTAACTACAATTTGTCAAATAAATTAAATGAATTCAGGAAGACCAGGTTGTCTGGTGTCCTTTGACTCTGTACTTCCTGGTCGACGTGGCGGCGTTCCTGTTATCCATCCCTCACCGACCTCAGCGCTCTGATCGTCGTTTCGCTCCTTCTGCTTTATTTCCGATCCACCAGCAGCTCTTTCAACTTCCTTCCCTCCTCCCTCAACCTTCCAATCACGTCGTAACCTTCAGGTGGTCTAATCGCATCACACTATCACTTCCACTTTCCTTGTATTTGAGTTGCAGCCACCAATATTATTAGATCTCCTCTTTTTCCTGTCTACCTCACCACCTCCTTCTCCTCCTCCTCCTCCAACCCTGTCGAACCATCCGAGATGTAAAATATAAATTCTTGATGACTTCAGTTTTAACTAATATTTAACCGACGTCAGTCAGGACGTTTCATTTGTTTAGAGACTTTGGGTTGGCTGTAGTTTAACGAGTTGACTAGTTGACTAGTTTGACTGCTGTTGAGTGCTGTTTGGTGATGTATGCTCAAATGTCTTTGAGCCCTACCTCTTAGGGTTAGGGTTATTTTCATGTGTGTCTGGGTGTGTGTGTGGGTGGGTGTGTGTGTGTGTGTGTGTGTGTGTGTGTGTCAGAGGTTGAATGACAGATAGAGTGTCTCAGTGAATCTAACAGCCTCTAATAGATGGAGCAGGCGGTCTGTATTTAGCCTGGACCCGGTCCAGTCCAGCCTGACCTACATGGACCCGCTGATGATCAGATTCTATATGGAGTCAGATGGGATCTGATGATGTCATGTGTTTTCTAACCAGCACTTCTCCATCATCATCATCATCATCATCATCATCATCACCACTTTAGACTCACAGGTATATTTGTAATATTGATTGTTGTATTGTGTTACATTATGTTGTTATGTTATGTTGTATTGTTACGTTGTATTATGTCACATTTTGTTGCATTACGTTGTGTTGGGTTACATGTTGTCACATTGTCTGTTGTGTTGCGTTCTGTTGTGTTGCGTTCTGGTGACGTATGGTGTAGTTTGGTATTGTCTGGTAACGTATGGTGTAGTTTGGTATTGTTTGGTATAGTCTGGTAACGTATGGCGTAGTTTGGTATAGTCTGGTAACGTATGGTATAGTTTGGTATAGTCTGGTAATGTATGGTGTAGTTTGGTATAGTCTGGTAACGTATGGTATAGTTTGGTATAGTCTGGTAATGTATGGTGTAGTTTGGTATAGTCTGGTAACGTATGGTGTAGTTTGGTATAGTCTGGTAACGTATGGTGTAGTTTGGTATAGTCTGGTAACGTATGGTGTAGTTTGGTATTGTCTGGTAACGTATGATGTAGTTTGGTATAGTCTGGTAATGTATGGTGTAGTTTGGTATAGTTTGGTAATGTATGGTGTAGTTTGGTATTGTTTAGTAACGTATGGTGTAGTTTGGTATAGTCTGGTAATGTATGGTGTAGTTTGGTATTGTTTAGTAACATATGGTGTAGTTTGGTATAGTCTCGTAACGTTTGGTGTAGTTTGGTATTGTCTGGTAACGTATGGTGTAGTTTGGTATTGTCTAGTAACGTGTGGTGTAGTTTGGTATAGTTGGGTATAGTCTGGTAATGTATGGTGTAGTTTGGTATAGTCTGGTAACGTATGGTGTAGTTTGGTATTGTCTAGTAACGTATGGTGTAGTTTGGTATAGTCTGGTAACGTATGGTGTAGTTTGGTATTGTCTGGTAACGTATGGCGTAGTTTGGTATAGTCTGGTAATGTATGGTGTAGTTTGGTATTGTCTAGTAACGTATGGTGTAGTTTGGTATAGTCTCATAACGTATGGTGTAGTTTGGTATAGTCTGGTAATGTATGGTGTAGTTTGGTATTGTTTAGTAACGTATGGTGTAGTTTGGTATAGTCTAGTAATGTATGGTGTAGTTTGGTATTGTCTGGTAAAGTATGGTGTAGTTTGGTATTGTCTCGTAACGTATGGTGTAGTTTGGTACAGTCTGGTAACGTATGGTGTAGTTTGGTATAGTCTCGTAATGTATGGTGTAGTTTGGTATAGTCTTGTAACGTATGGTGTAGTTTGGTATTGTCTGGTAACGTATGGTGTAGTTTGGTATAGTCTGGTAACGTATCGTGTAGTTTGGTATAGTCTGGTAACGTATGGTGTAGTTTGGTATTGTCTGGTAACGTATGATGTAGTTTGGTATAGTCTGGTCACGTATGGTGTAGTTTGGTATTGTCTGGTAACGTATGATGTAGTTTGGTATAGTCTGGTCACGTATGGTGTAGTTTGGTATTGTCTGGCTACACGTATGGTGTAGTTTGGTAACGTATGGTGTAGTTTGGTATTGTCTAGTAACGTATGGTGTAGTTTGGTATAGTCTGGTAATGTATGGTGTAGTTTGGTATAGTTTGGTAACGTATGGTGTAGTTTGATATCGTCTGGTAACGTATGGTGTAGTTTGGTATCGTCTGGTAACGTATGGTGTAGTTTGGTATAGTCTGGTAACGTATGCTATAGTTTGGAATTGTCTGGTAACGTATGGTGTAGTTTGGTAACGTATGGTGTAGTTTGGTATAGTTTGGTAACATGGTGTAGTTTGGTATTGTCTGGTAACGTATGGTGTAGTTTGGTATCGTCTGGTAACGTATGGTGTTTGGTATTGTCTGGTAATGTATGGTGTAGTTTGGTATAGTCTGGTAATGAATGGTGTAGTTTGGTATAGTCTGGTAACGTATGGTGTAGTTTGGTACTGTCTGGTAACGTATGGTGTAGTTTGGTATAATCTGGTAATGTATGGTGTAGTTTGGTATAGTCTGGTAACGTATGGTATAGTTTGGTATAGTCTGGTAACGTATGGTATAGTTTGGTATAGTCTCGTAACGTATGGTGTAGTTTGGTATGGTCTGGTAACGTATGGTGTAGTTTGGTATTGTCTGGTAACGTATGGTGTAGTTTGGTATAGTTTGATAACGTATGGTGTAGTTTGGTATAGTCCACGAACCGTATGGTGTAGTTTGGTATAGTCTCGTAACGTATGGTGTAGTTTGGTATAGTCTCGTAACGTATGGTGTAGTTTGGTATTGTCTGGTAACGTATGGTGTAGTTTGGTATTTTCTAGTAACGTATGGTGTAGTTTGGTATAGTCTGGTAATGTATGGTGTAGTTTGGTAATGTATGGTGTAGTTTGGTATAGTTTCGTAATGTAAGGTGTAGTTTGGTATTGTCTGGTAACGTATGGTGTAGTTTGGTATCGTCTGGTAACGTATGGTGTTGTTTGGTAATGTATGGTGTAGTTTGGTATTGTCTGGTAACGTATGGTGTAGTTTGGTATCGTCTGGTAATGTATGGTGTTGTTTGGTAATGTATGGTGTAGTTTGGTATTGTCTGGTAACGTATGGTGTAGTTTGGTATAGTCTGGTAACGTATGGTGTAGTTTTGTATTGTCTAGTAACGTATGGTGTTGTTTGGTAATGTATGGTGTAGTTTGGTATAGTCTGGTAACGTATGGTGTAGTTTGGTATTGTCTAGTAACGTATGGTGTAGTTTGGTATAGTCTGGTAATGTATGGTGTAGTTTGGTATAGTCTGGTAATGTATGGTGTAGTTTGGTAACGTATGGTGTAGTTTGGTATAGTTTGGTAACGTATGGTGTAGTTTGGTATCGTCTGGTAACGTATGGTGTAGTTTGGTATAGTCTGGTAACGTATGCTATAGTTTGGAATTGTATGGTAACGTATGGTGTAGTTTGGTAACGTATGGTGTAGTTTGGTATAGTTTGGTAACATATGGTGTAGTTTGGTATTGTCTGGTAACGTATGGTGTAGTTTGGTATCGTCTGGTAACGTATGGTGTTTGGTATTGTCTGGTAATGTATGGTGTAGTTTGGTATAGTCTGGTAATGTATGGTGTAGTTTGGTATAGTCTGGTAACGTATGGTGTAGTTTGGTATAGTCTTGTAATGTATGGTGTAGTTTGGTATAGTCTGGTAACGTATGGTGTAGTTTGGTATAGTCTTGTAATGTATGGTGTAGTTTGGTATAGTCTGGTAACGTATGGTGTAGTTTGGTATTGTCTGGTAACGTATGGTGTAGTTTGGTATAGTCTCGTAACGTATTGTGTAGTTTGGTATAGTCTTGTAATGTATGGTGTAGTTTGGTATAGTCTGGTAACGTATGGTGTAGTTTGGTATTGTCTGGTAACGTATGGTGTAGTTTGGTATTGTCTAGTAAAGTATGGTGTAGTTTGGTATAGTCTGGTAACGTATGGTGTAGTTTGGTATTGTCTAGTAACATATGGTGTAGTTTGGTATAGTCTCGTAACGTATGGTGTAGTTTGGTATTGTCTGTTAAGTATGGTGTAGTTTGGTATTGTCTAGTAACGTATGGTGTAGTTTGGTATAGTCTGGTAATGTATGGTGTAGTTTGGTATAGTCTGGTAACGTATGGTGTAGTTTGGAATTGTCTGGTAACGTATGGTGTTGTTTGGTATAGTCTCGTAACGTATGGTGTAGTTTGGTATAGTCTGGTAACGTATGGTGTAGTTTGGTATTGTCTGGTAACGTATGGTGTAGTTTAGTATTGTCTAGTAACGTATGGTGTAGTTTGGTATAGTCTGGTAATGTATGGTGTAGTTGGTAAAGTTTGGTAAGTATGGTGTAGTTTGGTATTGTTTAGTAACGTAGGGTGTAGTTTGGTATATTGGTAAGATGGTGTATTTTGGGTTTTGTAACAAGGGTGTATTTTGGTATGTCCCGAACTTTTGGTGTTTTTTGGTATTCGGGTAACTATGGTGTAGTTTGGTAGTCTGTAACGTATGGTTAGTTTTGGTATATCTGGTGTAAAATGTTTTTTTTTTGGTTTAAATGGGGTTGGGAATTTTTTAATTTGGTAAAAGGTAAAGGTGTAGTTGGTTTTGTCTGGTAACTAGGTGAGTTTGGTTTAGTTGGGAAAATTTTGGTATGTCTGGTAAAGTATGGTTATTTGGAATTGTCTGGTAACTTTGGTGTGTTGGTATTTTTTTTTTTTTTCGGGTAAAAATGGTGTAGTTTGGTTTTGTCGGTAACTTTATGGGATTTAGTTTGTTCAGTAACGTATGGTTTGTTTGGTTTTAAGTTGGTAATGTAGGGTGTATTTTGGTATGTTTTGGTAAGTTTTGGGTGAAAGTTGGGTATTGTTTTATAATTAGGTGTAGTTTGGTTGGGTTTTGGAATGGATTGGTGTAGTTTGGTTTTGTAACTTATGGTGTATTTTTGGTAAAAAAGTCTGGAAAGGGGTTTTGGGGGGAGTTTGGTATTGTCGGGTAACTATGGTTTTTTGGTATCGTTGGTAACGTTTGGGTGTATTTTGGAAAAGTCGGGTAACTTGGAAGTTTGGTTTGTCGGGAAAAAGTATGGTGTATTTTGGTATGTCTGGTACGTTTGGGTAGTTTGGTTTTTAATCTGGAATTTTTTGGTATAGTCGGTAAGATGGTGTATTTTTGGTATGTTTGTAATGTGGTGTAGGGGGTATGTTGGTAATTAGGGTGATTTGGTATTCTGGTAAGTATGGTTTTATTTTGGTTTTTAGAAAAAGGGTTTTTTTTGGTTAGGTTGGTTTTTAGCTGGTAAATTTATGGTGTATTTGGTTTTGTTGGTAAACGTATGGTTTGTTTTGGTTAGTCGTAAGTATGGTTAGTTTGGTTTGTTGAAAAATATGGGTAGTTTGGTATGTCTGTAACGTTTTGGTTGTATTTTTTGGGTTTTGTCGGGTAAGTAATGGTGTGGGTTGGTATTTTCTGAAAGTTGGTGTAGTTGGTTATTGGGGTAAGTATGGTTAGTTTGGATGTCGGGGTAAGTATGGTGTAGTTTGGTTTTGTTTTTGGGAAATTGGGTGTTTTTTGGGTAATCGGGGAAAAGTTTTTTTTTGGGCATGGGTTTTTGGTAAGTCGGTAATTATGGTGTATTTTTTGGTATTGTCTTAATATGGTGTAGTTTGGTATGCCCTGTAACGTTGGTGAGTTTGGTTTCTGTTAATAGGGTGTAGTTTGGTTTTTAGAAGTATGGGTAGTTTGGTATTTTGGTAATTTGGTGAGTTTGGTATAGTCTGGTAAGTATGGTGAGTTTGGAATTGTTGGAACGTATGGTTTTGTTTGGTATAGTCTGTAATATGGTTTTTTGGGTTGTTTGTAACATGGTGTATTTTGGGTTTTTTAAATGGGGAAAAACTTAACGTTTGGTGGTTTGTTGGGAAATTTGGTTTTTGGGTAAGTTTGGAAGTTTTTTATTTTGGAAATTGTTTGTAACGTATGGTGAGTTTGGTAAAGTCGGAAAATTGTATGGTTATTTTGGGGTTGTTTTGGAAATAGGGGTGTAGTTTGGGTATGTTCGAAACGTTGGTGATTTTGGGTATTGTCTGGTAATTTGTTTTTTGGTATGCTGGTAACGTAGGTGTATTTGGAAAAGTCGGAAAGAATTGGTTATTTTTTGGTTTGTCGGAAAATGGTTTTTGGTTTTTGGAAATTTTTTTGTAATTTTTTTTTTATATTGGTAACGTATGGTGTATTTTTGGTATTGTCTGTAACGATGGTGTTTAAAGTTGGTTTTTTTATAGTTGGGAAAAAGTTGGTGTAGTTTGGTATTTTGGTAACGAAAGGGAGTTTGGTATTGTTGTAAGTGGTGTAGTTTGGTATCCCCTGGAAAAGTATGGTGTAGTTTGGTATTTTTTTAAAATGGCGTATTTTGGGTATAGTCTGAAATGTATGGTGTTTTGGTTTTAGTTTGGGGAAATTTGGTTATTTAAAGTATGGTGTAGTTTGGTTTTTCTGGTAAGTATTTAAGGGTTTTTTTAGTTTGGTATTTTAAGTCTCGAAACGTTTGGTGTATTTTGGGAAATAGCTGGTAACGATGGTTATTTTGGGTATATCTGGAAAATATTTAGTTTGGTATTTCTGTAACTATGGTGTAGTTTGGTATTTTTTCATAACGTATGGTGAGTTTGGTATAGTTTGGTAATGTTGGTTATTTGGATAGTCTGGTAATGTATGGTGTTTTTGGTTTTGGGGTTGGTAAGATGGTTTATTTTGGTATTGTCTGTAAGTATGGTGAGTTTGGTATAGTCTCGTAACGTTTTGGTGTATTTTGGGTATTGTCTGGAAACGTATGGTGTAGTTTCGTATAGTCTCGTAACGTATGGTGTAGTTTGGTATAGTCTGGTAACGTATGGTGTAGTTTGGTATTGGTTGGTAACGTATGGTGTAGTGTGGTATTGTCTGGTAACATATGGTGTAGTTTGGTATTGTATGGTGTAGTTTGGTATAGTCTCGTAACGTATGGTGTAGTTTGGTATAGTCTGGTAACGTATGGTGTAGTTTGGTATAGTTTGGTAACGTATGGTGTAGTTTGGTATAGTCTCGTAACGTATGGTGTAGTTTGGTATAGTTTGGTAACGTAAGGTATGTTGGTGAATGCAATGTTTTTCCAGAGTGCAGCAGCCAGTCTTAGTAGTGAACAGCTGACAGCGAGGAGGCAGAAGAAGGCCAGCTGCTCTATTTATAGCAGAACCACTCTGAGTCTCCAGATCTGCTCTCTGCCTGCTGTCACAGCACAGAGCCCAGCAGCACAACACACCGCACGTTACACCGCGCCGTTACCGGAGGATTCTACCGGCTGCCTTTTAACTGCCATGCCTGCCAGCCAGGCCCGGTGCCGGACTAGGGACCGCAACAACGTCCTCAACCGGCCAGAGTTTGTGTCGCTGAATCAGCCGCTAGGGGAGCCCCGGGGGGGCAGCGGGTCACGGCGCGCTGCCTTCAGACAGCAGAGCCTGAGTCAGCAGGACGATGGAGGACCAAGGTAGGAGGTGGGGGGAGGGGGGGGGGAACAGTCTTGTAACAGTCCTGGCACCCTAACCCTTAACATTTACAGACCCTTAGAGGGTTAGGGACTCCCAGTGGCTCTGGTGAAGCTGATCTATATTTTACCTGTTAGTCATTTATGTGTCTCCTATCTAGAGAAAAGTAGAATGAGGTCACCAGTAGAATCAGCTTCAGTTCCTACATCACCAACATTACAAGCAACCAATCGTAAGGAGGCCAATGTGGTCCTATAGTTATCATGGATGATGGGGGGTGGGCGTGGGCGGTGGCGGTGGCGGTGGCGGTGGCGGTGGCGGTGTTCCTCTAGATACTAGACTATGGAACCACAGTTCTCTGTCCTCTCCATGTTAGCAAGTTAGAAACAAATCATCACAGGGTCAAAGGTCACCATCTGGGATGAATATCAGCTGACTGGCCTTAAAATGTCTTAAATTGAGCCATCGTAAAGTCCTTGAACATGCTTGAATCCAACTGAGATGTCAGATGTCTTAAAAATGTTGTTTTATCAGAGTGATACTTCTCCACTGAGATATGAAATGTATCTACATGAACATCAGAAACATAAATAATTCCATCTTCAAAAACTGCAAAGGTCTTCAGATGCTCTTTGATGCTATTTCAACTGTTAGTATGAGTTCCTCATGTTAACCGCCTATTACAGATGCTCCTGCTGCTCTTTACATCTTTACATTTGAAGCACTCTGTTAATATGATGTCATCTGATTCCTCCTTGTTGTTCTGCTCCTAGGGGAGCGAGGGAGTCCCAGGAGGGGGAAGGTGGTGTGAAGGAGGCGTCCAGGCTGCCGGAGCAGGACTGCATGCAGCTGAACCCGTCGTTCCGCGGTATCGCCATCAACTCTCTGCTGGCCATCGACATCAGTCTGTCGAAGCGTCTGGGTGTGTGCGCCGGGCCCCGCAGCCCCTGGGCCCCGCTGCGCTCCATGGTGGCCTTGCTGGCCTTCAGCGGCCACGCCCTGCCCTGGCTCTGTGGCACCCTCATCTGCCTCTGGAGGAGCAACACCCTGGCTGGACAGGAGGTCCTGGTCAACCTGCTGCTGGGTGAGAGACATAGACAGACAGAGAGAGAGAGAGAGAGAGAGAAAGTCAGCCAGTCCGTAAATTAACCAGTCAGTCCTTCAGTCAGTAAACCAGTCAGCAAACCAGTCAGTGATCTAGTCAGTCAGGCATTCAGTCAGTAAACTAGTCAGTGAATTAGTCAGTAAACCAGTCAGTCAGTGAACTAGTCAGTTAACTAGTCAGTAAACCAGTCAGCCAGTCAGTAAAGTAGTCAGTGAACCAGTCAGTTAGTCAGTCAGTAAACCGGTCAGTCAGTAGGCCTCTGATATGCATAGTTTCAGTTTAACCATCCCAGTTCTCACTGTCAGCCATGTTGGCTCCACAGTCCTACGTGTCTGTTGCTATAGTAACTAGTGTCCATGTTACCATGGTGATGTTATAGAGGACACTGTTCCATATTTGTTTTGAGTGACATATTGTCCTCTCCTCTCCAGCTCTGATCTTAGATGTGATGACTGTAGCAGGGATGCAGAACTTAGTAAAACGCAGAGGGCCATGGGATTTTCCCCCGGGGTTATGGGACTACGTTGCCATGGATACGTATTCCTTCCCAGCAGCCCACGCTAGCCGGGCCACGATGGTGTCCAAGTTCCTGCTAAACCACCTGGTTCTAGCAGTGGGTATTATTATTAGTAGTAGCATCAGTACTAGTAGTCGTAGTAGTAGTCGTAGTAGTAGTAGCAATAATAGTAGTCGTAGTACCAGTAGTAGTAATAGCAGTAGTAGTAGTAGCATCAGTACCAGTAGTAGTAGTAGTAGTAGCATAAGTACCAGTAGTAGCAGTAGTAGTAGTAATAGTAGTAGTAGTAGTAATAGCAGTAGTAGTAGTAGCATCAGTACCAGTAGTAGTAGTAATAGTAGCATAAGTACCAGTAGTACCAGTAGTAGCAGTAGTAGTAGTAGTATTTACATTATTAGCACTGTTAGAGCTCCAGGTACCATGTCCACAGACAGTGGCGTGTGTTCCTGTCTTCCCAGGTGCCCCTGCGGATCCTGCTCTACCTGTGGGCGTTCCTGGCGGGCGTGTCCCGGGTGCTGCTGGGTAAACATCACCTGTCAGATGTCGGCTGTGGCTTCGCCCTTGGCTTCCTCCACTTCAGCCTGGTGGAGTCGGTCTGGTTGGACTCTGCTACCTGCCAGACACTCATCTCTATCGGCACGCTACGCTGGACGCCACTGCTTTAGACTGGCTTACACTGGTTTAGACTGGACTGGTCAGATGAGAACCAAGGAATAACAGCAGACCAACTGACTGACTAAGGAAGGGCCGCGGCCTGCAGCGATCGTTTCGGCGTCAGGTCTAAGATTTTCTCTATTCGTGAGCGAATGTGTCAAGCAGGGCAGGAAGTCAGACACAGGAACGGCATAGAGCATCCGGTCAATTTCCAAAATATAACAAATTTCAAAATAAAACACCCTGATTGATGATGGCGTTGGATATCCAGTCTATATATATACATATTTCTCAGTTGTGTCTAAACTTTTACCGTCTGTGTCTAAACAGAGAGAGAGAGAGAGAGAGAGAGAGAGAGAGAGAGACGCACACAAGTAGAGAGAGAGACAGAGAGAGAGAGAGAGAGACAAGCAGGCACACGCACACAAGCAGAGAGAGAGAGAGAGAGAGAGAGAGAGAGAGAGAGGAGCAGGCACACGCAGAGAGAGAGAGAGAGAGAGACGCACACAAGTAGAGAGAGAGAGAGAGACGCACACAAGTAGAGAGAGAGAGAGAGACGCACACAGCAGAGAGAGAAAGAGAGAGAGAGAGACGCACACAAGTAGAGAGAGAGACAGAGAGAGAGAGAGAGAGAGAGACGAGCAGGCACACGCACACAAGCAGAGAGAGAGAGAGGAGCAGGCACACGCAGAGAGAGAGAGAGACGCACACAAGTAGAGAGAGAGAGAGAGAGAGAGAGACCAAACTCCTACATTAAAACCAGCGGAGATCGGCGCCGAACGGCGCGTCTGGTGTGAACAACCAAACTCCTTCTAGCTCGATCGGCGCCGATCGCGGAGCTTCCTTTTCTTTCCGCGTCCAGTGTGACCGGGGCGTAACACCTGTTGCTACTCAGCCAATCAGCTGAAACACCCCCATCCTGACCTCTGTCATTTTAGAAATGAATTCAAAACCACCAGGGCTTGAACATCAGGATTATTGTGATAATTCTCTAAATTACTGACTGAAGATTCAAGGTTCTCATCTGACCACAATGAGAAAATACCGTGGACATCACCCTGTTGCCATAGCTACTATGGACATCAATGTTGCCATAGTTACCATGGACATCAATGTTGCCATAGTTACCATGGACATCACTGTTACCATAGCTACCATGGACATCACTGTTACCATAGCTACCATGGATGTGACCCTGTTACCATAGCTACCATGGACATCAACCTGTTGCCATGGCTACCATGGATTTCACCCTGTTACCATAGCTACAATGGATGTGACCCTGTTTCCATAGCTACCGTGGACATCATCCTGTTGTCATAGCTACCATGGACCACATGGTGCTGCCCAGCCTGTAGTTTAACTTCAGAAAGACATTTATGTTGTTTTTATGCAAATCTGGCCTTTCTTGTATTTCTCTGGTAGTGATGTTCTGTCTAGAACAAAACCAAGGCTACGCAGTGCTGCTGCCGCATGGCTGGGAACCTGTAGGACAAACCTGTAGGACAAACCTGTACGACAGACCTGTAGGACAAACCTGTAGGACAGACCTGTAGAACAAACCTGTAGGACAAACCTGTAGGACAGACCTGTAGGACAAACCTGTAGGACAGACCTGTAGAACAAACCTGTAGAACAAACCTGTAGGACAGACCTGTAGGACAAACCTGTAGGACAGACCTGTAGAACAAACCTGTAGGACAGACCTGTAGGACAGACCTGTAGAACAAACCTGTAGAACAAACCTGTAGGACAGACCTG
This sequence comes from Hoplostethus atlanticus, assembly GCA_034670405.1. Taxonomy (NCBI): domain Eukaryota; kingdom Metazoa; phylum Chordata; class Actinopteri; order Trachichthyiformes; family Trachichthyidae; genus Hoplostethus; species Hoplostethus atlanticus. The sequence goes on along the minus strand of JAXDDX010000042.1, from coordinate 2,848,007 downwards.
TAGGACAAACCTGTAGGACAGACCTGTAGAACAAACCTGTACGACAGACCTGTAGGACAAACCTGTAGGACAGACCTGTAGGACAAACCTGTAGGACAGACCTGTAGGACAGACCTGTAGGACAAACCTGTAGGACAGACCTGTAGGACAGACCTGTAGGACAGACCTGTAGGACAAACCTGTAGGACAAACCTTTAACTTTCTGTCTCAGGTAGGTTGCTCTAGAAACCTTTCCCACTGTTTCAGTATTTGGGTTTGTATCAGGCGGTGCTGTGATTTTTTATTATGCAGTCTTATTGATTGTTATTGATCATAGTGTAGCTACCGCTGGCTGCTCTAGCTCTTTAACCTCTAGCTCTTTAACCTCTTAGGAGGATATTACTTTCTCTAATTAACTGAATGTCAGGGGAGAGAGTCAGACAGACAGACAGGTAGACTGACAGACAGACAGACAGAGACAGACAGACAGATAGACAGACTGACAGACACAGACAGACTGACAGACAAGTTGAATAAACTATGCATCCATTATGTTCAGGGGAATAAAGAACTATTTTCATCACCTCTGTCTGTAGTAGTTTGTCTGTCTTTGTTCAGTCTAAAAGATCTAGTTAGTTAGTTAGTTAGTTAGTTGAAATGTAGAGTCTCTGGTAGCCGTCCAGCCTTGGGTTGGTTTGGCTGCTGCCTGGCTCAGAGGCACCAGGGCAGTGAAGTGTGTGTGTGTGTGTGTGTTCTATATTCTGAGCAGCTGTCTGTGTCACTCTATTCCATTCCTCTAATCTCTCTCTCTCTCTCTCTCTCCCTTCTCCTCCTCTTAATCTGTCTTTCTTTATTAGATTAGATTAGCTCAAACCTTATTGAGCTCTGTGGGGGAACAGGAACAGGATATATGAAAGAATGACAAATAATCAATACTGAAGATAATAAAAACCTTATTGAAACCAATGAAAACTATGAGTTACAATGTGGCAAAGAAAGTGAAATATGGATGCATGAAATAAGTTAGAAAATATTGATACAAATGCAACTTGTAACAAATGTGTAGAAACTGATACAAGATGTGAAATTACAGCGTATTTACAGGTTGTTCAAAAACGTGAAGCAGATGAACGACTGAATAACTCGGGTGGTTGTAGGGAAACAACTGAAGGCAGACAGGGAAACCCGTAATGGCGTCCTCTGGTGGTTAATGTTGTGCCTTTCCTTCCACATGGCCAGGGGTTGGGTTCTTTTTCACCCTCGCCAGACGCCGTATGGCAATGTAAACTTCCTTTCACGCCTGCGCAGTAGCGGGTACGCAGTCTCCACCACATTCTGGTTGTGTAGCTAGCTAGGCTAAGTGGCTAACTAGCTAATTACTGTCTGCTGCCGCTGTACGGTCCAAAACATTTAGCTGGTTTGTCAGGATTCCGTACAACTAATTTACAGGGTAACAGTTTTAACACGTAAACTGCTTTCTGACCAGAATACTAGTCTGAACAGCGCCTCGTTGTTAGCATCGTCAGCTAGCCTTAGCTCCGCTCCAGCGAGGCCAGCAGAGTGAAACAAAACAAACCGAGCTAACGCTAGCTAGCTAGCTAGCCGCCTGGCTCATCTGACTAGAATAGAACAGATAGTTGTGCTGCGGCGGTGTGAGCTGGACAACATGGCGACAGAGGAGAAGAAACCGGAGACAGAAAGCATCAAACAGTCCTCATCCTCGGGATCCGCGAGCAAGGTGGGTTAGCCGGGCTAGCCTCAGTACCAGGCCAGTTAGGAGCCAGTTAATCAGTGACTGGTCAGCTAACTAGCCAGTTAGTCCAGTCAGTAGCCAGTCAACGTTGGTCAGCCACCCTCTGGTTTAAGTTGACCTTTAACTGATCTACGTCTGCATGATGATCACAGCAGGAGGGACAGGGTGATGCATGCTGGGGGAAACGTTACCTTGCAGTAGTCAGTGTGTCTGTACTGTTGTCAGCAGTAACGGTGTGTCTGTACTGTTGTCAGTGTGTGTACTGTTTTCAGTGTGTCTGTACTGTTGTCAGTGTGTCTGTACTGTTGTCAGCAGTAACAGTGTGTCTACTGTTGTCAGTGTGTGTACTGTTGTCAGCAGTAACAGTGTGTCTGTACTCTTGTCAGTAGTAACAGTGTGTCTGTACTGTTGTCAGAGTGTCTGTACTGTTGTCAGCAGTAACAGTGTGTGTACTGTTTTCAGTGTGTCTGTACTGTTGTCAGTGTCTGTACTGTTGTCAGTGTGTTGTCAGTGTGTCTGTACTGTTGTCAGCAGTAACAGTGTGTCTGTACTGCTGTCAGCAGTAACAGTGTGTCTGTACTGTTGTCAGTGTCTGTACTGTTGTCAGCAGTAACAGTGTCTGTACTGTTGTCAGTGTGTCTGTACTGTTGTCAGAGTGTCTGTACTGTTTTCAGTGTGTCTGTACTATTGTCAGTGTGTCTGTACTGTTGTCAGCAGTAACAGTGTGTCTGTACTGCTGTCAGTAGTAACAGTGTCTGTGTTTCAGTCCAACCCAGCCAAACCAAACTATGCGGTGAAGTTCACGCTGGCCGGACACACTAAGGCCGTTTCCTCTGTGAAGTTCAGCCCCAATGGAGAATGGCTGGCCAGCTCCTGTAAGTCATTAACCTCCACTAACCTACTAGTTAACCGTCACTAATCTACCAGCTAGCCTTTACTAACAGACCAGTTAACCTTCATTAATCTACTAGTTAACCGTCACTAATCTACCAGCTAGTCTTTACTAACAGACCAGTTAACCTTCATTAACCTACTAGTTAACCTTTGCTAGTTACATATAACCTTTACTAACAGACCAGTTAACCTTCATTAACCTACTAGTTAACCTTCACTAGTTACCAGATAAGCTTTACTAACAGACCAGTTAATTTTCACCAGTCTACCAGCTAACCTTTACTAACCGACCAGTTAGCCTTTGCTAGTCTACCAGATAACCTTTACTAACAGACCAGTTAACCTTCATTAATCTACTAGTTAACCGTCACTAATCTACCAGCTAGTCTTTACTAACAGACCAGTTAACCTTCATTAACCTACTAGTTAACCTTTGCTAGTTACATATAACCTTTACTAACAGACCAGTTAACCTTCATTAACCTACTAGTTAACCTTCACTAGTTACCAGATAAGCTTTACTAACAGACCAGTTAATTTTCGCCAGTCTACCAGCTAACCTTTACTAACCGACCAGTTAGCCTTTGCTAGTCTACCAGATAACCTTTACTAACAGACCAGTTAACCTTCATTAACCTACTAGTTAACCTTCGCTAGTTACCATATAACCTTTACTAACAGACCAGTTAGCCTTTGCTAGTCTACCAGATAACCTTTACTAACAGACCAGTTAGCCTTTGCTAGTCTACCAGATAACCTTTACTAACAGACCAGTTCACCTTCATTAACTTACTAGTTAACCTTCGCTCGTTACCAGATAACCTTTACTAACAGACCAGTTAATTTTCGCCAGTCTACCAGCTAACCTTTACTAACCGACCAGTTAACCTTCATTAACCTACTAGTTAACCTTCGCTCGTTACCAGATAACCTTTACTAACAGACCAGTTAATTTTCGCCAGTCTACCAGCTAACCTTTACTAACAGACCAGTTAACCTTCATTAACCTACTAGTTAACCTTTGCTCGTTACCAGCTAACCTTTACTAACAGACCAGTTAATTTTCGCCAGTCTACCAGCTAACCTTTACTAACCGACCAGTTAACCTTCATTAACCTACTAGTTAAACAGTCATTAACTTACCATTTAATCAGTTAACCTTCCTTAACTTACCAGATAACATGTTACCATTCTTGGACTACTTAGCATCGTTAGCATGTTATTGAAACTAGTGGATACCACCAGCTAGTACACTGATCCAAGATCCATCCCATAACTGTGCAGTAACCATGGTAACGTCTCTGTGCAGCGGCTGACAAACTGATCAAGATTTGGGGAGCATACGACGGAAAGTTTGAGAAGTCCATCGTCGGTCACAAGCTGGTGAGTCCGGTTCAGTCCAGTCCCAGTTCTGGTCGTGGTTCTAGTTTTGGTCCCAGTCTTGATTCTAGTCCTGCTTCCTGCTCTCTTCCCACTTCCAGTTCTTATGCAGGTTTAGTTCAGGATCCAGTTCTGGTCTCAGTTCGGGTTCTGGTTGCAGCAGGACTAGTTTGGGTTTTAGTGGGAAGAATGACAAGTAAAAATAGTAATATTTCATATTTCTCTAACAGGACAGGCAGGCAGGCCGGGCCTAGATTAGACTGTATCGAACAGCTTCATTAGAAAACATATGACTGTATGTAATGCTGTTGTACTGTGTGTGTGTGGGTGTGTGTGTGTGTGTGTGTGGGTGTGTGTGTGTGTGTTCAGGGTATCTCTGATGTTTCCTGGTCGTCTGATTCCAACCTGCTGGTTTCTGCCTCCGATGACAAAACCCTGAAGATCTGGGACAACAGCTCTGTAAGAGACACACACACACACACACACACACACACACACACACACACACACACTGCAACAAGTTATTTAAACAATGACACTACCTGTCTCTCTGCCTGCCTGTCTGTCTCTCCAGGGGAAGTGTCTGAAGACGTTGAAGGGTCACAGTAACTACGTCTTCTGCTGCAACTTCAACCCTCAATCCAACCTGGTGGTCTCTGGATCGGTATGACGCAGTACTGCACACAGTACTATTACTACAGTACTACTACTACAGTACTACTACAGTACTACTACTATTGTACTACTACTAATACAGTACTACTACTATTGTACTACTACTATTGTACTACCACTACTGTACTACTACTAATACAGTACTACTACTATTGTACTACTAATACAGTACTACTACAGTGCTACTGCAGTGCTGATAGTACTCTACTACTACAGTACTACTACAACTCTACTACTACTGCACTGCTACTGCAGTACTACTCTTCTACTGCAGTACTACTACTACTATCACTGTCTAATCAATCACCTCTTCTTGTCTACCTGTCTGCCTCTCTACCTGTCTGCCTCTCTACCTGTCTCTCTGTCTGTAGTTTGATGAGAGTGTTCGTATCTGGGATGTGAAGACAGGCAAGTGTCTGAAGACTCTGCCAGCACACTCTGACCCCGTCTCTGCTGTAAGTACTGACCTCTGACCCCGTCTCTACTGTAAGTACTGACCTCTGACCCCGTCTCTGCTGTAAGTACTGACCTCTGACCCCGTCTCTACTGTAAGTACTGACCTCTGACCCCATCTCTACTGTAAGTACTGACCTCTGACCCCGTCTCTACTGTAAGTACTGACCTCTGACCCCGTCTGCTGTAAGTACTGACCTCTGACTGACCTCTGACCCTGTCTCTGCTGTAAGCACTGACTAACTATGGGTCACCTGCTCTGTGTGTGCGTGTGTGTGTGTGCGTGCGCGTACGTGCGTGCGTGTGCGTGTGCGTGCGTGCGTCCAGGTTCACTTCAACAGAGATGGCTCTCTGATCGTCTCCAGCAGCTACGATGGCCTCTGGTATGTCCACACACACATTCAGCATGGTTAAAGTTATTCATGTTAACATGGGACTACTAGCCACTGCTAACGCTAGCTTCTACTAGATACGTTAGCTAGTGTGCTAATCAGATGTGTTAACAACAACACAGTGATGGTTAGCTGACCAGATACTATGGTTAGCTAGCTAACAAGCTACATGATCTAAACACGAAATCAATAGATGGATCAGTGATGAAATGATCAGTTCCCAGTCTCGTGGCCCCCACAAACACACACACCAGTTGTATGCAGTTATAGTGAAGCAGTGTGGATTATATTCTCCTTTAACCTCACCTGTCTCTATGTCCACCTGTCTGTCTCTCTACCTGTCTGTCTGTAGTCGTATCTGGGACACAGCGTCAGGACAGTGTCTGAAGACTCTGATTGGTGAGTTTCCTCTCTAGATGATGACCTACACCGATCAGCCATACCGTTAAAACCACCTGCCTAATATTGTGTTGGTCCCCCTCGTGCTACCAAAACAGCTCTGACCCATCGAGACCTGAGCTGTCCACCAGACCTCTGAAGGTGTCCTGTGGTCTCTGGCACCAAGACATCAGCAGCAGATCCTGTAAGTCCTGTAAGTTGTGAGGTGGGGTCTCCATGGATCGGACTTGTTTTTCCAGCACATCCCACAGATGCTCGATCGGATTGAGATCTGGGGAATTTGGAGGCCAAGTCAACACCTTGAACTCTTTGTCATGTTCCTCAAACCATTCCTGAACAATGTTTGCAGTGTGGCGCATTATCCTGCTGAAAGAGGCCACTGCCATCAGGGAATACCGTTGACATGAAGGGGTGTACTTGGTCTGCAACATGTTGAGGTAGGTGGTACGAGTCAAAGTAACATCCACATGAATGCCAGGACCCAAGGTTTCCCAGAGAACATCGCCAGAGCATCACACTGCCTCCGCCGGCTTGCCTTCTTCCCATAATGCATCCTGGTACCATCTCTTCCCCAGGTAAACGACGCACACGCACCCGGCCGTCCACATGATGTAAAAGAAAACGTGATTCATCAGACCAGGCCACCTTCTTCCATTGCTCCAAGGTCCAGTTCTGACGCTCACCTGTCCATTGTAGGTGGACAGGGGTCAGCATGGTCACTCTGACCGGTCTGAGGCTACACAGCCCCATACACAGCAAGCTGTGATGCACTGTGTGTTCTGACACCTTTCTATCATAGCAGCATTAACTTGTTCAGCAATTTGTGCTGCAGTAGCTCTTCTGTGGGATCGGACCAGACGGGCTAGCCTTCGCTCCCCACGCGCATCAATGAGCCTTGGCCTTGACCCTGTCACCGGTTCACCGGTTGTCCTTCCTTGGACCACTTTTGGTCGGTACTAATCACTGCATACCGGGAACACCCCACAAGACCTGCCGTTTTGGAGATGCTCTGACCCAGTCGTCTAGTCAAAGTCTCTCAGATCCTTACGCTTGCCCATTTTTCCTGCTTCCAACACATCAACTTCAAGAACTGACTGTTCACTTGCTTCCCAGTATATCCCACCCCTTGACAGGTGCCATTGTAACAAGATAATCAATGTTATTCACTTCACCTGTCAGTGGTTTTAATGTTGTGGCTGATCGGTGTAGATCTAGGGTACATAGACCTGTCAGACAGTAACCAGTGTGTTTCCTCTCTAGATGATGATAATCCTCCGGTGTCGTTCGTCAAGTTTTCCCCCAATGGCAAATACATCCTGGCTGCTACGCTGGACAAGTTAGTACCACCATTAACATCTAACTAGCTAGTTATACAGTTACAGAGTATACTTTGTATACTTAGTATTATCCACCTGGGACTAGTTAGTTCCACCACTAACATCTAGCCAATGAAAGTTATTTAATATTTATTAATTTAGTATTAACCACACTGGAAACATTAGCATCACCACATCTAGCTAGTTATTTTAATGTTAACTTGCTAACATGTAGCGAGCTAGCTATGAAGTACTGCTGGTTTTATTTTAATGTTTGTTAACTTACTATTATTCACCCTGGACATTTTAGCAGCACCATCCAACTAGTGGTGCTACTAACAAATAACTAGCTAGCTATATGATACTATGTTCATATTATTATAATGCTAACATCTAGTTAGCTAGTTAAAATTATTGGAATTCTATCTTAGTGTAGGTCAGGAAGTGTTTATTTTATTATCAGAAACATTTTTCACTGTAGCTCAGACGGTTGTTGTCCTCCATGTTGGATCAGTAGCTTCATGTGGCGGATACTGTTCTTCTTCTGTGGTTTACAGCACATTGAAACTATGGGACTACAGCAAGGGCAAGGTACTGTGTGCCTGTCTGTCTGTTTTACTGCATCTGTTTTAGATACCTCAGTCTGGTTAGTTCCTGTGACTCAGAGGTTTGGTTAGCAGTTTAACCTGTAACTAACCACACTGTAAACCTGTTAACTTGTTCAGTGTCTGAAGACCTACACCGGCCACAAGAACGAGAAGTACTGTGTCTTCGCCAACTTCTCCGTCACAGGAGGCAAGGTAGGACAGTCCCCTGAAACCCTACAGACCTGCTGGTTTAACCTTTGACCTCTGTGTTGTAGTGGATAGTGTCTGGCTCTAAGGACCGCATGGTTTAACCTTTGACCTCTGTGTTGTAGTGGATAGTGTCTGGCTCTAAGGACCGCATGGTTTAACCTTTGACCTCTGTGTTGTAGTGGATAGTGTCTGGCTCTAAGGACCGCATGGTTTAACCTTTGACCTCTGTGTTGTAGTGGATAGTGTCTGGCTCTGAGGACAGAATGGTTTAACCTTTGACCTCTGTGTTGTAGTGGATAGTGTTTGGCTCAGGACAGCATGGTTTAACCTTTGACCTCTGTGTTGTAGTGGATAGTGTCTGGTTCTGAGGACAGCATGGTTTACATCTGGAACCTTCAGACCAAAGAGATTGTTCAGAAACTACAAGGGCACACAGGTATGACCTTTAACCTCTGACCCTGACTTTCTCTAGACCCTGACTCTCTCTCTAGACCCTGAACCTCTCTCTAGACCCTGACCCTCTCTAGACCCTGACCCGGTCTCTATCTAGACCCTGTCTCTCTCTCTACACCCTGACCCTCCCTAGAACCTGAACCTCTCTCTAGACCCTGTCTCTCTCTCAACACCCTGACCCTCTCTAGACCCTGAACCTCTCTCTAGACCCTGACCCTCTCTAGACCCTGACCCGGTCTCTATCTAGACCCTGTCTCTCTCTCTACACCCTGACCCTCCCTAGAACCTGAACCTCTCTCTAGACCCTGTCTCTCTCAACACCCTGACCCTCTCTAGACCCTGAACCTCTCTCTAGACCCTGACCCTCTCTCTAGACCCTGTCTCTCTCTCTCTCTCTAGACCCTGTCTCTCTCTCTAGACCCTGAACCCCTCTCTAGACCATGACCCCCTCTCTAGACCCTGACCCTCTCTAGACAATGACCCTGTCTCTCTCTAGACCCTGGCCCTCTCTAGACCCTGGCCCTCTCTAGACCCTGTCTCTCTCTCTAGACCCTGGACCTCTCTCTAGACCCTGAACCTCTCTCTAGACCCTGAACCTCTCTCTAGACCCTGACCCCCTCTCTAGACCATGACCCCCTCTCTAGACCCTGTCTCTCTCTCTCTAGACCCCGACTTTCTCTAGACCCTGACTTTCTCTAGACCCTGACCCTCTCTACACCCTGACCGGACCCTGACCCTCTATACACTCTGACCCTCTATAGACCCTGACCCTCTATAGACCCTGACCCTCTCTAGACCCTGGTCCTCTCTAGACCCTGAACCTCTCTCTAGACCCTGGTCCTCTCTAGACCCTGACCCCCTCTCTAGACCATGACCCCCTCTCTAGACCCTGTCTCTCTCTCTCTAGACCCTGTCTCTCTCTCTCTAGACCCTGACTTTCTCTAGACCCTGACCCTCTCTACACCCTGACCGGACCCTGACCCTCTATACACCCTGACCCTCTCTAGACCCTGACCGGACCCTGACCCTCTATACACCCTGACCCTCTCTAGACCCTGACCCTCTCTACACCCTGACCGGACCCTGACCCTCTATACACCCTGACCCTCTCTAGACCCTGACCCTCTCTATACACCCTGACCCTCTCTAGACCCTGAGTCTGCTACTTTCTACCAACATATTCTGGGTTAATCAGGTTAAAACATCTCAACTCTTTCTGTCTCTCCAGATGTGGTGATCTCTACTGCTTGTCATCCAACAGAGAACATCATAGCCTCCGCTGCCCTGGAGAATGACAAGACTATTAAACTGTGGAAGAGCGACTGTTAGACAGACTGACTGACTGACTGACTTCTGCTGTGTTCACGTCATGTCGTATTTACTGTGAATACAAACTCCCAACTGGGAAAAAACGTTCACGTCAGCCCTTATTGGTGATTACAAGTAGGACATGGGGTTTCTTATGCCCCGATATCTCGCACTTGGCGTCACGAATTGTGGAAGTGTGTTGACACAGACAGCAAACATGTCAGCAAATCCACCAAAGTCAGCAGTCCAAGGTAATACAAATCTAAATGATCAGTTATATCCACACAAATACAATCAATTCTATTCACAACAAGTGAGTCATCACTGCTGAAGTTCATTCATGGCTCATTTTAAATTCACCCTTCTGCTTCTTCCGACGTGACGTGGACGTGGAGTTACTGACTGACTGAACACCGAGAGCCAGTCAGTCGGTTGATCTATGGTCGTTTCTGTTGGCTGTAAATAGAGCAGTGTCCTCCATAGCATCACCATGGTAACATGGACAACAGAACTGTGGCTCTACCATCTCCATTTAAACTGCTCACCAGGTGGAGATGTTTCAAATGGCTGTATATGGGGTCTCGATCATGAAGGTGTGGTTGGAGATCCATCTGCAGACGTGGATAGACACCGTCTTAACCAACCAGGTTACCAGCACCAGCTCACCACTGTCCCTGTGGTTGGTCTTTAGAAAGCCTTTTGGGACTGAGAGCTAAAGTTGGTCTTTTTGTTGTTTTCTTTCAACAGTTTATCATGAAATAAAACATGGCAGTGTAGTTTGACCTCAATCCATCTGTTGTGAAACTGGTATTAACTAGAGGAATCAGCAGCTAAAGACTAAATCAGCTGCCTGCCTGCTGGTTCTGGATCAGGTTGTGAGGTGTTGAGGTGGTTTATTGAGACCCAGACCTGACTAGAGGACTGGCCTGTTCTAGACTAAAGCCTGCATCCTACACCCTTCTCCCTATACGCTACACCCTCCTCCCCATACCCTATACCCTCCTCCCTGTACCCTACACCTTACTCCCCATACCCTACAGCCTATAACCTACTCCCTATACCCTACAGCCTACACCCTAGCGACTACTCCCAATACCCTACACCTAAGCCTATACCCTAGACCCTATGTCCTTACCCCCTTACCCCCTGTGGGGTATAAGGTAGGGGGTAAGGGGATAGGGGAGTAGGGGGCTAGGGAGTAAGGTTTGAGTTTAGGACTTTCCAGGAGCCTCTGTGGTTTGAAGCACTGGAGGATGGAGAAGACCAGACCAGTAGACTAGACGGACCAAGACAACTTTCACCTGAACCCACGACAGCAGCAGCACCTTCATCATCATCATCATCATCGTCAGCATCAACCCCCCCCCCCCAAGCTGTTTGAGTGTTTTTAAGAAGCCATTATCAGCTGATTTGACTGATGAAAAGAAATGAACATTGTAAGGATTTTTTTCAGTTTTGTCATTTAGTTCTTTGTAAATAAAGATCTCTGTTTTTGACTGCGCTGTCAGGAAGTGATTCCTCAAACAAAGGTTGGTTCAGATTAGTAAAGATGGAACTTTATTCATCCCTGTTAGAAATCAAGCAGAGGTTACTGAACCAAACCGCAGGAATGTGAGTGCAAGGTATGAAATAAGACGTGACATCACCGTCCTCTCCTCGTCATGAAGTCTCATTGGGAGTTGAAGGTGAGGTCACTTCTGTCTGTTGTAATCCCTTACAGATTACTGATGTATTCATGAGTTACCTCATCGGTAAACAGCATCGTGTGTTGTGATGCTTCTGTTAGTTCACCTAGCTGCTAGACAACCCCTAGTCTAGTCTGTCACCCCCTGGTCTTGGTTAACTAGAAACAGGTTATAGAACTGAACTGGCTTCTGTCTTAAATGTGTACAAAATGACCACAAATGCTTTTTACTGGTTAAAGCTAAATTAAATTCTACTGTAAAAATATTAAATCTGCTCTAGTCATATTTTACTGTGAACCTCCATTGTCTCTTCAGCCGGCCAACATGCCAAGTTGCCTGATGCATCTTTAATTATTGGTGAAAGCATCTTTTTAAGTCTTTATTTCACAAGAAAATCAAATTTATCACAGATTAAAAGCATGATAAGAAATTTGTGTTAGAAATATAATATATTTATTCAGACTCTGTAGAGCATCTCTTGATCCCTAGCACCATGTTACGCCTGACTATTACCACCTGTGTGTCGTGGCCATAATAAGATAATACTAATGATGTTATTTCTACAGCACTATTGTTCAGTTTGGACAAATAAGAATAAAATACAAATGGGCAAATTGACAGAATAATTAGAACTGAAGTAAAAGCAGACTGAGTTGACAAGTTGACACAAAAGTAGTAATAATACCAATAATACTGATGCAGGCGGTCTGAAGCTCCCAGCCTGCCTGCTGGTGTCTGAAGGGAAACGAGCACAACAAGAGAAATACACAGCATTCCTGTCATCGGCTGGTCCCAGACCTCCAGAAACCCTGCAGTCATGACAGGCTCTGTCCACATGGCGGCACTGTTACACTCCTCCCAGTCCCAGCAGTGGAAGAACGTCATAGTCATAATAAGAGTAGCAGTAGTGGAGGCTGTCCACGGGGTGGCGGTGTTACACAGAGCCCGGTCACAGTAGTGGATGGAGACTCCTGGCAGCTCATCCTGGTGGCAGTGACAAGATGTAGCACAACCTCTGGTCAGCACCATGTCTAGAGCCGCTGCACGCATGAAGACACAGAGTTTCCTATGAAGACGAATGGCTGCTGCTAAAATAAGGGCTTATCTGTCTGATTATCTGATAGAATGACAGACAGACTGACAGACTGACTGAATGACAGACAGCCAGAGAGAACGATAGATGTCAGACAGACACTGACTACTGTATATTGTGATGCAGAATCGTAGTTTAAATCCTTGGTGGGTGTGGCTACAGTTGATGACCTTTGGATTAGCACAGCCCAGTTCCACATAGCCCCACCCCTTGCCCCGCCCATCGGCCATATTACAACCAAAACACTGCAGACAGGCTCCTGGAACACACACACACACATCAATATCACTGCATTATATCTAATTTTATATTATATAATCTGAAGTATGTCGACACGGAACAAACATTCTCCTTTGTCTACTATTGATTAGTTTGTAATAACTCCTAATTATTGATTCATTCATAACAATGAAGGATCAGAACTATTGATCAAAGTTTGGTGGTAAACAGAAAGCTCACCCTGCCTGGTTCATAAAGGTCAAATGTTAGCATGCTGTTAGCTGGCTACGCTAACACTGGAATCACATTAACATTTAGACTGAACACATCTGGAGGCAAGAAACACCATGAAATAACACAATACCTCTCCTAACACCATAACACCATATATCACTATAACACCATAACACCATATAACACCATAATACCATTATATAATATTATGGATTATATAAATATAATCCTAGAATGCTTTTAAAATCAGACTTTAAAAAACACCTCATCTTGCAGGCAGAGCAGAGAGAGACTACTGACAACCAGCAGAGAAACAACCTACTGGAAGACATGATGCTGAGAGAGAGAGTACACATGGAACACACCTTAGACCGCTGATCCACCAGGATGATCACCAACCTACCAACCATCCGATCATCATGTTAGTTAATAATGTGTCAGTAGAACCAGTTGACTGTCTGAACCAGGTTGTTGTGGTGTGTCTGTAGATCATCCAGTAACGTTCTCAGTAAAAGTGATCAGTGTGATCAGGTAGATTTGTCTCCAAATGTAGGTTACTGTGACTCAGTAAACTGTCTTGTCTTTAGCCCTAGTCTCTACTCCAAAACACTCTGAGTTGGAGCTGGAGAAGAGTCAGCTAGTTAACCTGAACAAACTGGTAGCTAGCTAACTAGCCAGCAGGCTAGTTTAGGTACTGTTAACATGGGACTACTAGCCACTGCTAACGCTAGCTTCTACTAGATACGTTAGCTAGTGTGCTAATCAGATGTGCTAACAACAAGACAGTGATGGTTAGCTGACCAGATACTATGGTTAGCTAGCTAACAAGCTACATGATCTAAACACTAATCAATCAGATGGATCAGTGATGAAATGATCAGTTCAGTAGAAACAGACAGAAATTAACCATGAAGATTCAATTCTGTTGAGATGGACAGAAACACAATCAGCTGATCAGAGCTGAGGACCTCCAACATGGCCGCCAGAGTGGGTGGGGCTACATCTCCTGAAAGCCTCTATATAAGGGTACATTTTAAAAGGTGGAAAATGCTATTCTGCAATTAAAAAAGTGGGTAAACCAAATCCACGTGGATTTACCTTCCACTTTGGTATCAAAACATATAACCAGTAATAAAAGATGAATAATATGAGTAAAGTTCCCACAAGGGAAAAGGGCAGGAGGTATTGATAGAATTACAGTTGCTGCAATTGGTTGGCGATGTATTTCACACGCACACACACACACACACGCACACACACGCACACACTTTTGTACTCGCCCAAATTGCGACAGAGTGTGAAGGAAGGCAGGAAGCAGCACTGAAAGACTCACCGCTTTTCTGTGTCACATTGATACCACAGATAGAGAGAGAGAGAGAGAGAGAGGGCAATGTGAAGCTAAGTCAAGAGAAGTAAAAGAGGAGGTGAAACAGTGAGACAACAGGAGTAGAAGGAGAGGAGAGACTGGAAAGACTTGACTGGGTCAGCTGAGAAAGAGGAGGTTGTGAGAGAAGAGAGGAGGAGAGAGGAGGAGAGAGGGTAAAAAGAGGAGAGGAGAAAGCAGAAGCTGGATATTGCAGCTCTCGGGTGTTGAAGCGCCGGCGTGAAGACAGACCGTCAAACACAACGGGAGGAGGCAGGGGAGGAGTAAAGAGGAGCAGAGACACAAGGAGGTGAGGAGGAGGTGAGAGAAAGAAGTGCAGGAGAAGATACCAGAGGCGGAGCAGAAGGGAGAAGAAGGAAAAGGAAGGAGGGTAAGGAGAGGAGGTAGGAAGAGGGTAGGAGGAGGTGAGGAGGAGGTTGGAAGAAGAGAGGAGGAGGTAGGAGGAGGAGAGGAGGACGTGCAGAGCCATTATGGAGGAGGACATCAGGAAACAGGGGATGGTCTACTTCCAACAGCAGAGGTTTGGAAAGGTATGAACACTAACTAACACTAGTACTAATGATAACTAACACTGGTATTAATACTAATACTAACTAACACTGGTATTAATACTAACAATAGTATGAACACTAACTAACACTAGTACTAATGATAACTAACACTGGTATTAATACTAGTACTAATACTAACTAACACTGGTATTAATACTAACAATAGTACTAACACTAAGTAACGCTAGTACTAATGATAACTAACACTGGTATTAATACTAGTACTAATACTAACTAACACTGGTATTAATACTAACAATAGTACTAACACTAACTAACGCTAGTACTAATGATAACTAACACTGGTATTAATACTAGTACTAATACTAACTAACACTGGTATTAATACTAACAATAGTACTAACACTAGTACTAATGATAACTAACACTGGTATTAATACTAGTACTAATACTAACTAACACTGGTATTAATACTAAAAATAGTACTAACACTAACGCTAGTACTAACTCTACTAACTAACACTACTACTAATGCTAACTAACACTAGTACTAATACTAACACTGGTATTAATACTAGCCAACACTAGAACTAATATTAAGGACTGTTACTTGATTGATTGATTGATTGGTTGGTTGGTTGGTTGGCGTTAGCCAGGTGGGGACTGTGTTCTCTGGCTCCAATGCAAATAGACTTTCTGCTAGATATTGTTCTTGAGATGTGAGTCTTGGACATGCATCTTTAAAACATCTGCTACAGCGATGACCTGGATTATTCTACTAATCTGGTTATTCTACGAATCTGGTTACTCTACTAATCTGATTATTCTACTAATCTGATTATTCTACGAATCTGGTTACTCTACTAATCTGGTTACTCTACTAATCTGATTATTCTACTAATCTGGTTACTCTACTAATCTGATTATCCTACTAATCTGATTATTCTACTAATCTGGTTACTCTACTAATATGATTATTCTACTAATCTGGTTATTCTACTAATCTGGTTACTCTACTAATCTGATTACTCTACTAATCTGGTTACTCTACTAATCTGGTTATTCTGGATGAGGAACAGAATTATTTTACTGCACTCTTTACACTTTATGGCAGCATCTTACTTATTCTCCACTACAGTCAAATTAAATGTTTTAGTATTGCTGATATGCCAATATTGTGATGTTCTGCTGATGTTCTGCTGATGTTCTGTTGATGTTCTGCTGATGTTCTGTTGATGTTCTGCTGATGTTCTGCTGATGTTCTGTTGCTATGTAGAAGTGGAAGCGGGTGTGGTGCGTCCTGTACAGAGAAAGCTCCTGTTCCATTTCCCGTCTTGAATTCTTTGAGTGTAAAGAAGGAGGAACTCTGGAGAGGAACGACAAGATGCTCCGCAAGCAGCAGGAGCACAAGAAGGTACTCCACTGGACTCTACTCTACTGGACTCAACTGGACTCCACTTTAATGGACTCTACTGCACTCTACTGGGCTCTAATGGATTACACAGGACTCTACTGCACTCTACTGGACTACACTGGACTCTACTGGACTGTACCGGACTGTACTGGACTGTACTGGACTGTACTAGACTCTACTGGACTCTATTTTACTCTACTCTATTTGATTCTACTGTATTGTCTATTCTATTCTATTCTATTCTATTCTATTCTATTCTATTCTGTTCTGTCTGGTTCTATTTTGTCTTAGTCTAGTCTACTGACAGCAACAGGAGCTTTAAAAGATTGCCTTGTGTTAACAGCTAGTGACCGTCTCCTAGGAGATGATGCGTGGTAACGGTTACTGAAGTGTTAACAGCTAGTGACCATCTCCTAGGAGATGATACGTGGTAACAGTTACTGAAGTGTTAACAGCTAGTGACCGTCTCCTAGGAGATGACGCGTGGTAACGGTTACTGAGGTGTTAGCAGCTAGTGACCGTCTCCTAGGAGATGATATGTGGTAACGGTTACCGAGGTGATAACAGCTGATGATCGTCTCCTAGGTGATGACACGTGGTAACCGTTACCTAGGTAATAACAGCTGGTGACCGTCTCCTAGGGGATGACGCGCGGTAACCGTTGCCTAGGTGTTAACAGCTGGTGACCGTCTCCTAGGGGATGACGCGCGGTAACCGTTGCCTAGGTGTTAACAGCTGGTGACGTCTCCTAGGTGATCCGTCTGTCGGACTGTATCCGGGTGTCGGAGGTGGAGATGGACGGCTGTCCCAAAGACACCGGACCTTTCCTGGTTGAAACCACAGAGAAAATTTACGTCTTCGCAGCTGACAGACATCAGCTGGACGACTGGACACACAAGCTGTGTGAGACAGCCTTCCCTGTAGGTACACACACACACACACACACACACACACACACACACACACACACACACACACACACACACACACACACACACACCAAACACACACACACACACACACTCTTGGATGTCTTTCTTTCTAGTTTTTATGGTTCATGTTTATGGTAGTAGTAGTTTATAGTATATAGTAGTAGTAGTAGTAATACAGTGCCATACAAATAGTTATTACATTGACTTGTACAGTTACTGATGCAGAATTTGTTTTTGCTGATGCAGAAAGAAGAAATGCTCAATTTTATTCTGCTAACAACTTAAAACGCAAGACACGCTTAAAGGGAAGGACATTCTCAACGTTTCTACACCAGTTAGCATTTGTTAGCGATGGTAGTGCAAGACAACAGAGACAGCAACCATTCCTCTGCTTATTTGCTTTGTAAGAAAGCACACTCGGCTAATCTGGTTTATTCTACTCCTACAGCCACTGGAAGAAAATGGAGTGGCGTTCATACTATCTTGGCTAATGCTAACATTAGGCTGTTACGGGTTTCTCAAAACCACAGGGAAAGCTCTCTGACTGTCCTGAAACAGCTTGTCCTGTGACTCTTGACCTTCTTACTATAGAGTAGTGCAGGGATGACATATTTTTGTAGCCAACCCAGAAGTTAGCATCGCCCTGGTTCCCTCGACAAAAAGCCAATGGGATTCTTGCATTGGATTTTGGATTATTGCAGAAAATAAACTCTGTGGCAAACAAAAGTTTATGATACTTACACGTTTTGTTCAGCAAGATAATCTTCACAAATGAACACCACGTTAGGCTATAACGTTAGCTTCAATGTCACCACCACTAAAATACTGAAAACTGATAAATCTACAAGTTGGAAAGTTTGAGTTAGAATAGTTTGGAAGAGTAGAAACACAACTAGAGGCTGTAAAGGAGGACTAGTGACTAGATGAGTTACCGTGTTCGGCGTGATGCGTTTAATGTCCCCGACAACCTCTGTAGTCTCATTTAGCCACTTGTTAGCAACCGCCTTTTTTTAGACACGTAAAAGCTTCAAAATTCACGAGTGGGGTATTTACTGACGTATTTTATGTCGTAGAACAAAACATGAAAACCTCTTAAGCTTGTGTTAACCACAGACCTTATTTCAGGCATCTAACCAAAAACACATTCAAAAAACCCATTGACTTCGAGACGAGGGAACCAGGGGTGGAAAAATGCTAACTCTCTTCCAGAGTTTAGGACTCATTCCTGCACCACTCTATAGAGGGCTTTCAGGTAACATAACCCCACCCCCTCTGGTTGCCATCTTGGAGGTCCTCAGCTCTGATAAGCTGATTGTGTTTCTGTCCATCTCAACAGAATTGAATCTTCATGTAGCTTGTTAGCTAGCTAACCATAGTATCTGGTCAGCTAACCATCACTGTCTTGTTGTTAATACATCTGATAAGCACACTAGCTAACGTAGCTAATAGAAGCTAGCGTTAGCAGTGGCTAGTAGTCCCATGTTAACAGTAACTAAACTAGCCTGCTGGCTAGTGAGCTAGCTACCAGTTTGTTCAGGTTAACTAAGCTGACTCTTCTCCAGCTCCAACTCAGAGTGTTTTGGACTAGAGACTAGGGCTAAA
Source organism: Hoplostethus atlanticus (assembly GCA_034670405.1). Lineage (NCBI taxonomy): Eukaryota > Metazoa > Chordata > Actinopteri > Trachichthyiformes > Trachichthyidae > Hoplostethus > Hoplostethus atlanticus. Next base: position 2,829,133 of record JAXDDX010000042.1, on the reverse strand, counting down.
GACTCCATGATTGATCAGACTGGTTGGTAGCAGTTTGGGGATTAAACTGTTAAATGCTTGCTTGTAATGTTAGTGATCTAGGAATTCAAGTTTATTCTACCTTTGACCACATTGGAAGTGTCATGGATGAAGGTCAAAGAAATGAGGTTAAGATGAGGTTTGGTGAGACACCAAAAGTCAACCTTCTAATACCTTCCCTTTAAGTTTTAAATACCAATGCTTGTCTGTGAAAATAGCATGATTACTGACAGACAACTGAGTATTGAGTCAGAATAGTACTTCCTTAATCTGGCAGGACTCTATGTGTGTGAAAGGACAGCAGGGCTTCAGGAACTCAGAGGCGTAGTTACTTAATTCTGGTCTACTAACCTGCGTGTCATTTAGCAGGAGACTTTTATTGCGTTTGACCCAATTAATATATATTTTGAGGAGTGGCGATGCTAGGGTGCAGAAATGGAGATTATTGAACTGCATCACTGCCATCGATTTACTAAACCAAAAGGGGGACGTGTGGTCACCTGAAATACAATATATTATCGTGTTCATCTGTAAAAAAGAACCACATTATTATTATGGATGTTTTTTGCTATTGTGTGTGTGTGTGTGTGTGTGTGTGTGTGTGTGTGTGTGTGTGTAGATTAGCTGGGCGGAGCATGGAGGGAAGCGAGGCAGTCTGCAGAGAGGAGGCAAAGTGGAGGAAGAGGAAGAAGGCATGGAGGACAACTCACTGTACAGTGGCAGACAGACAGGTACCACTTTCCATCTGTCTGTTTAACGGCCTGTCTGTCTCCCTGTCTTACAGAGAACAACATAGTACACTATAATGAGAGCAAGACAGGTACAACAAGGTCTGTCTGGTGGAGGACAGCTCTCTGTACAGCAGGGGAAACCAGCCGTCGTCGATTTACAGATGTTTTGACCCTTCAGTTGATGCTTGTTGACCCTGACTTTGTGATCAGATCGGATCGGTTGTGTTTCACATGGCAGAATATCAAGCGAATCATAATTTCCCACACAAAGCCTCGTGTCTTCATTACCCTGCTGGTTATGGAATTACATTCTGACTACGTTGTTGTGTAGCGGCCTGGCAGACCGAGACCCAGGCCTGGAGAGGAGAGTTGACTGGCCTGCACGCCTTTTATTAAACACACAACATAAAACCACCGGGTCTTGACTGTCGCTTTCCCGCTCAGTGCCCCGGTCGCTACGCCTCCCACTAGCTCTTCCAGGTTGGCCTTCAGCTCCAATACCAGGTCAGCTTCTGGTCCAAGGTCCAGCTCATCTCCTTTCTCCTTCTTTCCTCCTCTTGACTATGGTGGTTGATTGGCCGGTACCAGTATTGGATGCAGGGAGAAACCAGGCGACTAGCTTGAGTCTCTCCTGCCTCCAGACTACACCTCAACCACACCCCAGTTTTACAAGTCAGTTTGTAGAAACCGGATTCTGCTGACTCTCCTGCATTTGTGAACATTTTCTGTTATGCTCAGTCCAGACAAAGCTCCAGGGTTTGGAAACACCCAGACCTCCCTCTCAACAACGTTTCGGTCTGATTGTTGTAGTCACTGCCCAAGCGTGATTCCTGTGTTCTCGTGGGGGAACTGAACCAGGGGCTGAAATAACTTCTCTAAACCAACTAGGTGTGAAAACGCCCGTAAAACCCCAAAACTGTGTTAGTGCCACCGTTTGGCTGGTATATCTCAGCTACCACAGTGTGTCCTTGCTTTATGCTTCACCAAACGGTGCTCACTGGAGTCAAGGGTAAAAGCATACTTGGAAAAAGGAAGCTAACACACTTCTCCTTTGGTGACATTATATGGTACCATACATGTTTTGGTGCCTTCATCAGCTGCTAAAGAAAGTTTGATAATGCCACAGAAATAACTTCATTTTCCCAGAAACAAAGTAGTGAAGGGGGTTTTGCTTGTTTGGCCAAAGCCTTATTTTATCACAATTGCTGATATCTCCTAGCTAACAGTTAGATGTTTGCCGGTGCACATGGGTGAACATCCCTGCTACCACACAACCAAACTTAGCTTCCGCTCTGTGCCTTTTCCTATAGCAGTTTTTCATCAGCGCTATATTTAGCAGCGTGCGGCAGCGTGACTTAGTGTGCTAGCTGACACATCTTCTGCTCTCACATACACACACACTGTTAGTCAGCCAGCTAGCTGCTAGCATGTCACGCTGTAGTGGAAAATTGGTTTGTTGCTGGTTCCTGTCCTGCGGTTACAGGGTGTTGCAGCACTGCAGTGACCGGCTGTAGACCGACCTCAGCCTTTATCTTCACAGGACAAACTTCCTGTTTCTGCTTCACTTCTGTAAAATAACTGATAACACCCAAGCCCAACATTTTCATTCCAACTGATCTCTACAGCAGCTCAAGCCTGAAGGTGTGTTAATTACTGAAATAATGCTGTCGTGTTTGGTTGGAAAGAACAACTGCGCTCTCATCGATAACCACATAAAGCTTTTTTACGGGTGCAGGAAGGAAAAGTACGTGCACACCGTATGATACCCAACACAGGGACTAATAACTGCTGAGATATTTGATGATGATGATGCCGATTATTATGTTTTTTCCAACTTTGTTTATTACATTTTCACAACAGATACAACAACGTCGTAATTGCACTTATATGTCACAGTCAAAAGTAATGAATGACATTGTTACACAAAGGAAATTGAAAGCAATAATGGGTGAAATAGTATTACAGCACAGCTGCCAGAAACAAACAAAAAAGGACGAAACAAAACAAAAACTAAAAAAAAGATCAATCAGAAATCTTAATCTCTTACAAGGTCAATAATTATAATACAACATTTATACAAAACACGGGAATGTAAAAAAAGACATTGGTAAAGTCTAACCTGGTAAAATGAAGTTGTTCAATATAAGCCAGCAAAGCCCCACGTCCTAGTATATTTATTGAAAGAGCCCTTCAATGTGTGCCTGATCCTTTCTAATTTAATGAAATATAAAATATGTTTGATCCAAAGAGCATGGGGGGGAGGGGGGGGGGGCGGTGGAGGACTTCCACTGCAGCAGAATCAATTAAATGATTTATAAGGGATGGACAGGACCAAAACATATTGCGATTAGCAGGAGATTGATTACATCTGTCACAATTGGGGTCAATATTGCTAACATTTTTGATAGCCTTGCTTTGGACCAGTGGGCCCGATGAATAACCTTACATTGAATAAGACTGTGTTGTGTGTCTGTGACTGTGTCTGTACTCTTTAATACACTCTCCCAAAACACACAGACCTGACATCCCGTAAAAAGCCAAGACATAGGGAATTGATTCTATCATATATAATAGATAAGGTTCCCTTCAAAGTAGGAAATGGTGTAAGAAAAGGATCTAGTGGTGTCTCATCAGGAAGGGTGGGAAATTGAGGGTTCACGCTACCATAGCTCCGAATTTGCAGGTATCTAAAGAAGTTGATGCTGATTATTTTTATTTGATTTGATTTGATTAGATTTTTTGCCAATGTGCACTTTTCTTTTTGCCACATGTCATTTTTCACATAATTATTTTTCTTCATTCTTTTGGTCCCTTTGTTGGTAATCAACTATTTTCCTACTCTGGCCTAAAATATACTGAAGAGGCGAATACTGCATTTTACATTTTCATCATTTAGTTGATGCTCTTATGTAGTGGAGGTGGAGGTTGTGATGAAGGTGGAGTTCATGGTGGATGTATAGATATAGATATAGTACAGTATAGATGTGGCTAATGATCTGGGTACTGATTGGTTGTCCCTTTCTGGTTACTTCAGACACCTGAAACTGCCTTGATTTATATTTATTCATGTTTAGGCAGCGGTGAATATGAAGACAGACAACAATGAGGTCAACTAGAAACTAGAGGTGTGTGTGTGTAGGGACGGAGAGCTAAAGTTGGACTTTTGAAAGTGTTGTACACATATAGATGGTATTGTACTACGACTACAGTGGTAGCATCGTTGTTATGTAGGTCAGATGTTGCAGCTCCTCCAGCAGCTTCTGTTCTCCCTAACCACCATATCCTGACCAAACAGCTGGCAACACACACACACACACACACACACACACACACATGCAACCACACCCATGAACGTGCACAAGTCAGGTGTCATGTATGGTTGCAAACACTGTAGTAAGACTGACAGCCTCTTAACAGCAAACTGATCTCATAGCCTCTGGATAAGATAAAGCACAGTATCTCTACCAGAGTTAAACTGACTCCAGCCCTGTTATACAGTCTTTACACTTTGATCACCAACCATCTGATCATCATGTTAGTTAATAATGTGTCAATAGAACCAGTTGACTATCTCTATCAACAGGCCGTTCAGCTCCAGTTGACTTCCTGTCCCAACATTTAGTCAAAACCCGATGGACCTTCTGACTAACGGTACAGTCGACCACAGCTTACAGACGGTGTGTGTGTGTGTGTGTGTGTGTGTGTGTGTGTGTGTCAGTGCGGGACTTCAGAGTGTGTGTTCGGAAGACGGAGGCGTCGGATCGCTGCAGGCTGAAGGGTGTGTTTATGTTGAGGACAGACGTGGACGGTCTTCTTCTGCTGGAGCCAAAGACAGGAGATGTCCTGTTTACCTGGCCCTACCGCTTCCTCCGCCGCTTCGGACGGGACAAGGTAACACAACCAACCAACTAACTAACCAACTAACTAACCCGTCCTGTTTACCTGGCCCTACCGCTTCCTCCGCCGCTTTGGACGGGACAAGGTAACACAACCAACCAACTAACTAACCAACTAACTAACCCGTCCTGTTTACCTGGCCCTACCGCTTCCTCCGCCGCTTCGGACGGGACAAGGTAACACAACCAACCAACTAACTAACCCGTCCTGTTTACCTGGCCCTACCGCTTCCTCCGCCGCTTTGGACGGGACAAGGTAACACAACCAACCAACTAACTAACCAACTAACTAACCCGTCCTGTTTACCTGGCCCTACCGCTTCCTCCGCCGCTTTGGACGGGACAAGGTAACACAACCAACCAACTAACTAACCAACTAACTAACCCGTCCTGTTTACCTGGCCCTACCGCTTCCCCTGCCGCTTTGGACGGGACAAGGTAACACAACCAACCAACTAACTAACCAACTAACTAACCCGTCCTGTTTACCTGGCCCTGCCGCTTCCTCCGCCGCTTCGGACGGGACAAGGTAACACAACCAACCAACTAACTAACCAACTAACTAACCCGTCCTGTTTACCTGGCCCTACCGCTTCCTCCGCCGCTTCGGACGGGACAAGGTAACACAACCAACCAACTAACTAACCAACTAACTAACCCGTCCTGTTTACCTGGCCCTACCGCTTCCTCCGACCGCTTCGTACGGGACAAGGTAACACAACCAACCAACTAACTAACCAACCAACTACCTACCTACCTACCCACCTAGCTAACTACCTACCTACCTAGCTAACTAACTACCTAACTAGCTAACCAACTAACTACCAAGCCCGTTTGACTCTTGGTGTCTCTGGGTTCTGGTTTGTAGAGTGAGGAGAGATGGGAAATAATCAAACCTGCAACCTTCACATACAAAACGTCACAGTTTCATCATGCCCCCCCCCCCAGGCTACCTTCTCCTTCGAGGCGGGTCGGAGGTGTGATTCAGGCGAAGGGGGTTTTGAGTTCGACACCAAGCAGGGAAATGCTTTGTTCCAGGCCGTTGAAGCCGCCATCTACCTGCAGCGCATCGCCTTCCCCCGCCAGACCTCCGGGGGGGGGCAGGAGGGTCCGGAAACCCCCCCACTGCCCCAGGCCAGGACCCCACCCCTACTCCAGCCCCGCTGCCAGCTCCCACCCCCTCCTGCTCAGGTCAGTACTTCCCTTCAACTACAACACTACAGGGAACGGAGGTCAAAGGTCAGAGGTCACAGCAGCCTGACATTAGATGGAACACATTTTTCTGTGACCCTGGAATTAACATGGATAATAGAGTGACGAGAAAGAGGCTGAGTAGGTTTACATGCACTCTGTACTCTGATTACTGGGAGACTGACTCCTCTAGATGAGTCGTTCTCTCTCTGATGGTTTCACATCAGGGACTAGCACTGTTAATACGAGCTGCCAACTGAGAAGAACCACACCGCCCCCTTGTGGCGATGGAAACAGGCTCCCATTTCTCCTATTCACAAATTGTTGAGTGTTTCGACATCGAATCCACCGATGTCGACGGTCCAAGGTAATAAAAAACAAAACGATCAGTTCTGTTCACACAAATACAATCAGCTCTATGGTAAGAGTCATGTCTGCTGCAGTTGGTTGATGGTTGATGACGCTTCATCCGTCCTGCTCTGTCTTTGGTCTGCAGCCAGACGAAGGTGTGTACAGCATGGTGAAAGAAGCTCCAGGTCTTCAGCTCCTTCATCCCAAAGAGACATCCTCCCCTCCACAGCAGCAGCGCCCCCTACAGATGGTAGGTGACCTGGTGACTAGGCAGTAGGAAATTAGAGTTACAAGGAAATAACTACTTTATCCTTCTCTTCAGTTTTTACTTATGCTCTCCTCCCTTTCTTCTCTCCTCTCCTCTCTCCTACCCATCTGTAATCCTCCTCCTCCTCCAGTTTCGTCTGGAGCCTCCTGTAGACAAGGTGTTGACCGGTGTGAAGAGTTTGACTCTGGACACTCGAGGAGTTCCTGTTCCCCGTAAGAACCAGGTGAAGAACATCTCCAGCTGCCCTCTGCCCCACAGCAGCGACCTCAACCTCAACCTCAACCCTAGTCCCACCCTGAACCCTCGCCTCAGCCCTAACCTGAGCCCCCCTGACCCCGTCCCCGATCAGACCTACTCCCAGGTCACCATGCCTCAAGCTGCCGAGAAAGTAGGGAAGAAAGAAAAGAGGGAGAAGAGAGGCGGTATGGCCTCACCCTGCCCTCCCCTCCCCCAGGAACCAGAGTACTCCCTCCCCTTTGACACCATTGCTAAGAACGTCATGGCGGACATCTTGAATTCCCATCAGGCACTTGGGCCACGGGGGGCAGAGTCGGGTGCTGACCCGCTCTACGATAGCATTGACGAAATGCAGATCAGACATGCCTTCCAGGGCGTGGTCAAACCCCCGAGGCCGACCTATAGCAAGGCAGAGCACATCTACGACGAGCCTGAGGGCTGCGCCGCCACTGGACAGACCCCGACCACTCCCGCCTCTTTGTATGATGAACCCGAGGAGGTGAAAGGTAACGCCTGGAGGATTATGGGGGCTGCAGTTGACCCTAAAGGACATGAGTACCCGTACAACCCCCAGGTGGACGACTATGCTGTGCCCAAACTACCGCAGAGGGCATTTCCTGCTGAGCAAAACACCAATGAAGAAGAAGATGAAGAGGAAGAAACTGAGGAGGAGGAGGAGGAGGAGGAGGATTCACCGTACGACAACGTCATGGTGAAGAAGATGGAGAGGGAGAAAAAATGAGACACATACAATGCCGTCACCATGGTAATGCATCATCGTTAATTAATAATAATTAATAACTGCAGCAGACATTACACGCTTTTCGTAAATAGAGTTGACTACAACTAACTGATCATTCAGATTTTTATTCTGTCGGTGATTTGCTTCGACGCGCCTCCACAGTTCAAGACGCCGAGGAGAGAAATCCAGTCCACAAAAAAAACTCCCACATGTCCTACGTGTATTCACCACTAGGGGGCGACAGTTCATATTCAAGGTAAATCCAACATAATGTCAACGTGGCATCAGGATTCTGGGTCAGAGGTTGGCCAGACGGATTAAACCAATGTCTACTGATTGATTGATGGATGACGGAGAGCTGAACCGTGCACTAGCCTATCAGAGACGGTGAAGGTGGAGCAACAGCAAGGAGCTTGTTGAGATACGTGTTTCTGTGTTCCAGATTATCCACCCGCCTCTTTTCAGAAATACCACGTATCTATTCGCTTTGCAATCAGACAAAGAACGGAGACGCATCCAAATATGAACTTCAACCCTTTCTCCTTCCAGGTTTGCTTCCCCTGACCAGTGAAGCAAACGCAGTGAAACGACTCAAATATTATTACATTTTAGCGGACGTGGTTAAAGGCGATTATTTTAGATCCCTATTCATTTTCACATTAGACTTTTTCACATTTTCACCCCTTTTCACATTTGTCCAGCCCGGACAACTCAGTCGGTAGCGCATGAGACTCTCAGGGTCGTGGGTTCGATCCCCACATAGTGTTAACTATCACCTTTGTAAGTCGCTTTGGATAAAAGCGTCTGCTAAATGACTGTAATGTAATGTAACTAAAAGGGAGTGGGGACTGGAATCTCTTGTTTGGTCTGAAAAATGATGTCATGTTTGAGAGGTCAATTAGTGGCTACATACAGCCAATCAGCAGATCTTGTTATGCTAATTATCTAAATATATGATCTATGATCTGATCTGGGTTCAGTTCTGTCAATACAGGAAGTGGATTTTCTTTTAAATTCACTGACTGTAAAACTGGTTAGTCAGTCAGTCAGTCAGTCAGTCAGTCAGTCAGTCAGTCAATCAGTCAATCAGTCAGTCAGTCAGTCAGTCAGTCAGTCAGTCAGTCAGTTAGTTAGTTAGTTAGTTCAGGTGTCTTCTTTGTACAGCTGCTGTTTCCCTGCTAACTGCTGTACAGAGTTTGTAAATCTGGAATAAATTAAGATTCCTGAGACTCTTTGTTTATTTGTTGTTCATTCACATTTTAGGTATTTAGATTGAATTTACAATAAACTCCAGCTCATACAGGGGTGGGGGTGGGGGGGGTGTTTCATGCTAAATCCACCAGCACTTCCTGGATTCACTGTAAACAACAGCCGATGCAGTAAATACACAAATACACACAGGACAGACTTCACATTTACACTTCGCTCATCATAACCTCAGCCTAACTCATCATAACCTCAACCTAACTCACCATAACTCCAACCTAACTCACCATAACCCCAACCAAACTCACCATAACCTCAACCTAACTCATCATAACCTCAACCTAACTCATCATAACCTCAACCTAACTCACCATAACTCACCATTACCTTTACCTAGCTCACCATAACCTCAACCTAACTCATCATAACCTCAATTTAACTCACCATAACCTCTACATAACTCACCATAACCTCAATTTAACTCACCATAACCTCTACCTAACTCACCATAACCTTAATTGAACTCACTATAACCTTTACCTAACTCACCATAACCTTAATTTAACTCACCATAACCTCAACCTAACTCACATTACTGTATGTCCTACTGTATGTGATCTTCTTCTTCTTCATCTTCCAGGTGATTTCTGAGTCATGATTTATTTAAACGGACAGACAACTAAAATGTGCTATTTCTCATTAAAATATTTATTTTCCACTAAAACAAACATTATAAATGTCGTCCATACGTTCATTTTATTATTGAACGATGATAATGATCAAGTGAATGATAAAGAGTAGAATTTTAAGCCTGGTCAATCAGATCAGGTGATACTGATGTTGAGTTTATTGCACATTGATTTTGTTTTTTACTTACAAATAAATATAAATTGGCTGTTCAACTTGAAGATGAGAAACATCCCCCAGTATTCTGATGAGTTAATAACCTTCCATTTCTAACCAGTTTACAGTCTTCATATTATTATTTATATTTGTAGCCATTGTTTAATAACCATAATAACCATTAATAACACATAACAAACTAATATATAACTAGTTGTCTGTTCTCTGTATTATAATAGTGTATAGGCCATAGTCCTCCAGCAGGGGGCAGTGTGTGTTAATTAGTGCTGCTCTGTTGTGCTCAACACAGAAAGTGGATTTCATGATGAATTCTTTCTTTTCATTTCCAACCTTTCATTCCAACTAACTAGATTTTCAGTTTCTTGACACCTGCTGTTCTCAACGCCCGGTGTCAGGTAGGTCTTTCCTGGGAGAAATCCTCTGGAGACAGGAAGTGATGCGTTTTACCTTTCAACAGAAGAAGAGCTGGGTAGTTACCATGAGCAGCGATAGCCACCATGGCTGAACAGACAAAGAAAAGAGAAACTCAAACTCCATCAACAGAAAATCCAAGACGTCACAGTACTGGACACATGAACCTGAACACTGATATATTTATTAACTTCCACAACTCTTTATTCTGTCTGTCTGTCTGTCTCTCTGTCTGCTTGTCTCAGACCTCCAAGCCTAATGGAATGTTAATTCTCCTGAACACACACACACACACACACACACACACACACACACACACACACACACACACACACACAGGCTATATTATGTTTTCCAGTGTAGCGGAGGGTGAGCCTGTCAGTCACACACACATGGACTCTGTGCCACTAATGTGTTTTCAGTGAACAGACTATTAAGACACACACACACACACACACACACACAAATACCTGCTACCTCACCTGCTTTTTCTATTTCTTTCTACAGTAAAAACTGTTTCCAACTGGTCTGGAATTCAACTCAACACACACACACACACACACACACACACACACACACACAATGTAAACTCTCTCTATCTGTTTCTGAAATATATTTTTCATAACTATTTATGCTCATACAAGAACAACATGAAGAGACAACACATAGAAGAGATATCACTTCCATTTATACCATTTTACCATTTTTAAAAACATAGAAATAAATATATACAGAACTAAATGAACAAATAAATGTAAAAATAAATGAAAATGGTTATAATTATTCTTGTATATTTTGTTATTTGTCTTTATATTTCCACATTCTTATTCTTTTACAGACTTATTCTTTTTTATGGCACTCCTATGAATCCATATTTAAATATACAGAATACAGAAAATATATATGACAGAAATCTCAAAGTTAGTTTCAAACAAAACAAATCCTCTGAAAGATGATAATTCCTATAATTTGCCTTATTCACATATATGATTAGCAGTCAGCCAACTAGGTCCATAATGCTAGCTAACGTTAGCAGTCAGCTACATTAGCTTTACCTCCAACCCAACTAGGTCCATAATGCTAGCTAATGTTAGCAGTCAGCTATGTTAGCTTTCTCCAAACCAACTAGGTCCATAATGCTAGCTAATGTTAGCAGTCAGCTACGTTAGCTTTACCTCCAAACCAACTAGGTCCATAATGCTAGCTAATGTTAGCAGTCAGCTACATTAGCTTTACCTCCAAACCAACTAGGTCCATAATGCTAGCTAATGTTAGCAGTCAGCTACGTTAGCTTTACCTCCAAACCAACTAGGTCCATAATGCTAGCTAATGTTAGCAGTCAACTACGTTAGCTTTACCTCCAAACCAACTAAGTCCATAATGCTAGCTAATGTTAGCAGTCAGCTATGTTAGCTTTCTCCAAACCAACTAGGTCCATAATGCTAGCTAATGTTCAGGTTTAATAGTGTAAGTTGTTTTAACCATCTCCTTTATTCGCTCTACTTGCTCTCCATCTCTCCTTAGCTCTTCTATCTCTTCTCCTAGCCACTTCTCTCTTATATCATCATTCAAGGGAATAATGTGAGGGCACTAAGACTCTGAACTTTGACCTCCTTACTATTGGTCATAATGTTGCTGATCTCTCTCATAAGTTCTGTGTAAGGTTGAATTGAGTTGAATTGTCCGTCAGATACATGGAGTATAAACTAGAGCTGCAG
>JAXDDX010000042.1:2787500-2815000 GCA_034670405.1 Hoplostethus atlanticus | reverse complement strand
CTACTCTACTCTAACTCTACTATAATCTACACTACTATAATCTACTCTACTCTAACTCTACTATAATCTATTCTACTCTAACTCTACTATAATCTACTCTACTATAACTCTACTATAATCTACTCTACTCTAACTCTACTATAATCCACTCTACTCTACAACATCATACGGTACAGTAACTAAAGTAAAGACGAAGAAGAAGAAGAAGAAGAAGAAGAAGAGACTTGATCATTCTGTCAACCAAAAGGAGGGTCAGTCGTCACCGACGATGTGATGACATCATCAGAATCCAACCAACAGAAGGTATCTGATGCACGGCGGTGGAGGATCAGACTCCTAATCAGTGAACCAATATAATCAGTTCTGTGATCAGCAGCTGTCAGTCTGGAGGTGAAACCTGAACCAACAGTTAGAGTTGTGAAGCCTCGTAACCAAGATTCAAGAACTTTATTTGTCACATACACACACGGGGTGTGTAGTGAAATGAAAAGTGGCAATGCTCAACGGGAATGTGCAAAAGGGCAACAGTACACAGTAATTACAATAAAAAAACAACACAATATTTACAGTATTACAGTAATTACAGTAAGAGCTCTTATATAAAAAAAACAACACAATATATACAGTAAGAGCACTTTGGAAATGAAAATATAGTAGTAAGGGAAATTGTATGAATGTAATATACTATAAATTATGTGTAGTCTTTACCTAAGTGTGTGTGTGCATAAGAGGGGCAGTGTGTGTGTCTTGGTGGGGGCCCTGGTGAGGTCAGAGTTCACAGTCCTGATGGCCTGAGGAAAGAAACTCCGTCTCAGTCTCTCTGTTTTGGCAGCGTGACTACGGAGGCGCTTGCCTGACCGCAGCAGCTGAAACAGTCCGTTGTTGGGGTGGTGAGGATCCTTCATGATCCTGCAGGCTCTGGTTCTGCACCTCCTGGTGTACAAGTCCTGCAGGGTGGGGAGTGTAGTTCCAATAGTGCGCTCAGCCGAACGCACTACTCTCTGCAGAGCCTTCCTGTCCTGAGCGGAGCTGCTGCCAAACCAGGCAGTGATGCTTCCTGTCAGGATGCTCTCCACAGCTCCAGAGTAGAAGGACTGAAGGATCCTCCGGGAGACTTTGAATACCAATACGAGGGATCAGGATCACCTCACTAGATGATAGATCCTTTATTGATCTGGTCTGTCTCCGTCCTCTGAAAACCATAAGTGAAGAAGAAGAGTCTCACCATCTGCTTCATATCCTCAGTGACAAAACATAGTGCAGTGTGCTAAGGAAGAGTTAGCAACAAGAGGATAAAAGCTGGTTAACTTGTACATGGCAAGCCACTGCCCTGAGCCGCCATGACATCATGATGACGTGGCAGAGAGACAGAGAGCCTAAACCAGGCCATGTCTGGGTTTGAGGGGTGTCAGCTACCCAGAGGACATACATATATACTATGTAAGTTATATTTTATATGTATTATAGTAATATAGTGTTACTATAAGGTTGACTGGAGATAAGAGGTTCAGTCTGCTACCAAGTGGTTCACCTGGAGGGGTTTGCTTCATGACCAACAACAAGTGGTGCAACCCCAAGGACATTAAGACTCTTTCTCGTTCCTGCTCGTCGAACCTGGAACATCTGACGATCTCTTGCCGTCCATTCTACCTTCCCCGGGAGTTCAGCTCGGTCATCACCACAGCCGTCTACATACCACCACAAGCGGACACTGACGTAGCACTATCGGACCTACATGATGTGTTATGTCGGCATCAGAACAAGCATCCCGACGCGGCTATGGTGGTGGCTGGGGACTTTAATAGGGCGAACCTAAAAAAAGTCATGCCTAACTTTAATCAGCACATTACGTGTGCTACCAGAGGGGAAAGAACGTTGGACCACTGCTATACGCCGTTCAAGAGAGGCTACAAGGCTGTCTCTCTCCCTCCGTTCGGCAAATCAGACCATGCCGCCATTTTCCTGCTACCGGAGTATAAACAAAGGATAGCACGGGAAGCGGTAGTGACGAGGGACGTAAAGCGGTGGTCTGACCAATCAGAGGCTGAGCTACAGGACGCTCTGCGTGACGTCGACTGGGACATGTTCCAATCCAGTTCCAGGGACGTCAGCGAGTTTACGGAAGTAGTAACGAGCTTCATAGCAACGCTAGTGGACACCATCGTCCCCACGGTAAAAGTTAGGTCCTTTCCTAACCAAAAACCGTGGGTTGATAGATCCATCCGCGACGCTTTGAACGCCCGCACTGCTGCCTATAACTCCGGTCTTGTATCCGGCAACATGGACGAGCACAAGGCAGCGTCCTATGGACTGAGAAGGGCGGTGAAGGAGGCCAAGAGGAGGTATAGGGACAGAGTGGAGTCGCAGATGGAGCAGCGCGACACCAGACGCCTATGGCAGGGGCTACGGACTATAACGGACTACCAGGGCAGACCCCCCGCAATTGTGAGTGCTGACGCATCCCTAGCGGACGACCTGAACTCATTTTATGCACGGTTTGAGGCTAGCAACAACAGCGCTAGCTCGCCGGCTAACAACATCACTGTTAGCGCAGCCGAAGTGAGTTCTACCGCTGGGGATGAACACACGCTCTCTGTGACCGAGCACAGTGTGAGGAGGGCTCTGACGAGGGTGAACACCAGGAAAGCTGCTGGTCCGGATGGCATATCTGAGCGAGTACTGAAGACCTGTGCTAATCAGCTAGCTCCAGTGTTCACCACTATATTCAACATCTCCCTGGCTGAGTCTGTGGTCCCCGCCTGCTTCAAGAGATCCACTATTCTCCCTGTGCCCAAGAATGCTTCTCCAGCATGCCTAAATGATTATCGACCGGTGGCCCTCACCTCGGTGGTCATGAAATGCTTTGAGAGGCTGATAAAGGACTACATCTGCGCCTTCCTCCCTTGCTCCATGGACCCGCTGCAGTTTGCTTATCGTCCAAACAGATCCACGGATGATGCTGTCTCCCAGGTACTGCACACCACACTCTCTCATCTGGACAGCCGGAAGGGGGGCTATGTGAGACTGCTGTTCATTGATTATAGTTCAGCTTTCAATACCATAGTCCCCACCAGACTGGCTGGCAAGTTGATTGAGCTGGGACTGAACACCCCCCTGTGTGCCTGGATCCTGGACTTCCTGACTGCCAGGCCCCAGGTGGTCAGGGTGGGTAGACACACCTCCAACCCCCTGGTGGTGGGCCTGATCTCCGACAACGACGAGAAGGCCTACCTGGAAGAAGTTGCTGATCTGTCACTCTGGTGCCAGGACAACAGCCTCCTCTTGAATGTCACTAAAACTAAGGAGCTGATTGTGGACTTTAGGAGGACACAACAACAGAGAACGTACTCACCATTGGGGTTTAATGGAACTACTGTGGAGAGGGTGAGCAGGTATAAATACCTGGGAGTCCACATCACCGAAGATCTCACATGGTCCACACACACTGACACTCTGGTGAGAAAGGCAAGGCAGCGCCTTTACCACCTCAGGCAACTGAGGAAATTTAAAGTCTCCCGGAGGATCCTTCAGTCCTTCTACTCTGGAGCTGTAGAGAGCATCCTGACAGGAAGCATCACTGCCTGGTTTGGCAGCAGCTCCGCTCAGGACAGAAGGCTCTGCAGAGAGTAGTGGAACTACACTCCCCACCCTGCAGGACTTGTACACCAGGAGGTGCAGAACCAGAGCCTGCAGGATCACGAAGGATCCTCACCACCCCAACAACGGACTGTTTCAGCTGCTGCGGTCAGGCAAGCGCCTCCGTAGTCACGCTGCCAAAACAGAGAGACTGAGACAGGAGTTTCTTTCCTCAGGCCATCAGGACTGTGAACTCTGACCTCACCAGGGCCCCCACCAAGACACACACACTGCCCCTCTTATGCACACACACACTCACACACTTAGGTAAAGACTACACATAATTTATATTATATTACATACATACGATTTCCCTTTTTTACTATATTTTTATTTCCAAAGTGCTCTTACTGTAAATATTGTGTTGTTTTTTATATAGAGCTCTTACTGTGATATTGTAAATATTGTGTTTTTTTTTTATTGTAAATAGTGTGAACCTGTTATTTTGTTCTTCACATTTCTGTTGAGCACTGCCACTTTTTCATTTCACTGCACACCCCGTGTGTGTATGTGACAAATAAACTTCTTGAACTTGAACTTGAACTTGGACTGGACCTGGTGCTGAAGGGAATAAAGTCATACTGCTAAACTAAAAAACACACACACACACACACAAACACACACACACACACACACACACACACTATGAAAACAGTCTGCGGTTGCTTAATGGATCCACCACATGTTGCTTCTGTGTTTCCTCTGTGTTTCTGCTGGGACAGACAGAGAGAGAGAGAGAGAGAGAGAGAGAGAGAGAGAGAGAGAGAGAGAGAGAGAGAACTTGTCCGACTGTCTACATTGTAACTTAAAAGCAACCAGTATGATTCATTAGTCATTACGACATTGAAGTATGTCATGGTGACGACGCAGGCGTGCGCACGCCCTCTCTGTTCCCTCTGTTCCCTGTTCTCTCTGTTCTCTGTTCCCTCTGTTCTCTGTTCCGTTCTCTCTGTTCCCTGTTCTCTCTGTTCTCTGTTCCCTCTGTTCTCTCTGTTCCCTGTTCTCTCTGTTCCCCCTGTTCTCTCCTCTCTGTTCCCTGTTCCCTCTGTTCCCTCTGTTCACCCTGTTCTCTGTTCCCTCTGTTCTCTCTGTTCCCTGTTCTCTGTTCCCTCTGTTCACCCTGTTTGCTCTGTTCCCTGTTCTCTCTGTTCGGTTCCCTCTGTTCTCTCTGTTCCCTCTGTTCTCTGTTCTCTTTGTTTTCTGTGTAGCCTTGTGTTCATTTCTCACTTATTTTGTGATTTTTAATCTTTGGAAGTCTTTGAGTTGCTTCCTATATTACGTTCATTTTCCTTAACAACAGAAAGTCACTCTATTAAGTTTTATTTTGGTGATGAGAAATGAATCTGTCTGACTGCAGTCTATAACCCACATGGTCCCAGAAACAGCCTGAGATCAGTTGTTATTTAACATTTATTGACAATGGAGTTTCTGCTTCACATTGACAGTGAAAAGTAGAGAGGTGACAACACAGTATATTGTTCAGAGTAATATTAGCATATAGTAATATAAATAAGAACATTATTTAACGTCTATCGCTGCTTTCCAACAAAAACCATCCAAGTGCAGTTTTGGTCTTTTACTTTTTATTACTTGGACGTTTTCAGCCTGTTAAAAACCTCCATTGTAGGTCAATATATGGAGGTCAATGAAAGAAAGAAGTCTTACTTTCTCCTTTTTGCAGATGTGTGGTTTTGACCTGACAGAAAGATGACAGACGATACGTAGATGGGTAGATGGATAGATGGATGGATGGATGGATGGATGGATGGATGGATAGATAGAGATATATAGATAGATAGATAGATAAATAGATAGATAGATAGATAGACAGATAGTGACTTGTTCAACTCATTGCTGAACCGTTGAATCTAAACGGCGAGTCAGTAGCACACCAAACGGTGGGAAATCATCTGTCCTGTTCTACATGAGACATCTTGGGTTCTTTATTATCTCTTTGTGGGCGGAGCCTGTATGACATCATGTTGTGTTTTTATGGTTTAAAAGGAAGATGCTAAATGGCCTGGTAGTCCTTGTCCTTCAACATCTCTGATATCTGGCCAAGCCGTTAGTGGTCTGCTGTTCGTCACTCTGGGCGACTGGAAGGGACGCAAAATGGTCACAGAGGGGAGGACATGTCATCATGTGGAACTGGAGGATTGTGGGAGGTGTAGTCCACTTCCTGTGGTGTTCAGTAGTAGTCCTGGTCGTACTCTCTAGGCTCCAGGAACTCCTTCATCTCAGACATACTGTCTGCCAGATAGGACGACATTTCCTCTGGCAGACAGACAGAAGAGAGACAGACAGGTAGACAGACAGACAGGCAGGCAGACAGACAGGTAGACAGACAGAAGAGAGACATACAGGTAGAGAGACAGAAGTATAGTCATTACTGGTCGCTCTACTTTAAGAGTTGTTGTATTCTGAAGACTATTGTTCTATTGTCTACTCCTCTCTACTCTACTCTACTCCTCTCTACTCTACTCTAGTCTACTCCTCTCTACTCTACTCCTCTCTACTCTACTCCTCTCTACTTCAACATCCAGACTGAGAAGCTTGACCCTCTTCTTTCGTTTCCTCGCCTCCTTCGACCTAGCCCTCTCCCCATCTCCTCCTACCCACAAGGCTGGCAACCAGCTGGACCTAATCTTCACCAGACACTGTTCTACTGCCAACCTCTCCATCACTCCTCTTCATCTCTCTGACCACTACTTCATGTCCTACACTCTCTCTCTCTCCTCTCCCCCCTCACATCCTCCCCCTACCCACATGGTTTCTTCCTGTCACAATCTCCGCTCGCTCTCCCCCACTGATCTTTCCTCTTCTGTTCCCTCTGCTCTCCCTGCCCCTGAATCTTTTTCTCTTCTATCCCCTGATACTGCCCCTGATCTTCTTCTCTCTACTCTGTCCTCTTCTCTGGACCATCTCTGTCCCCTCACCTCCAGGCCTGCACGCCAAACTCCACCTGCCCCTTGGTTGTCGGACTCAGTGCGTACTGAGAGACGGAGCCTGAGAGTGGCTGAGCGCAAATGGAGAAATGGCAAACTCCCGGAGGACCTTCTTACCTTCCAATCTCTCCTTTCCACTTTTTCCTCCTCTCTATCTGCTGCTAAAGCTGCTTTCTTCTGCTCTAAAATTCAAACTTCTGCTTCCAACCCTAAAAACTCTTTGAAACTTTCTCTTCCCTCCTCAAACCCCCACCCCCTCCTCCCACCTCCTCCCTCCTCCCTGACGATTTCGCCAACTTCTTTGACAAGAAGGTTAACGATATCCAATCCTCCTTCCCTCACCCCCCGACTGGTGCTCTGCACACCAACCACACCTGTCTGCCTTCCACCCCTCCCTCTCTACCACCCTCTCCACCTTTTCCCTCCCCACCTCCCTCGCTACCCCATTTTTCTCCCCTCTCCCCAAACGAGGTCCTTCACCTTGTTACATCTAGCCGCCCTACCACATGCTCCCTTGACCCGGTCCCATCCACTCTCCTTCAGTCTACTGCACCTGAACTCCTTCCCTTCCTGACCCACCTCATCACCACATTTCTGGTGTCTGGATGCTTTCCCTCTGCTTTCAAGACTGCCAGAGTCACCCCCCTTCTGAAGAAACCCTTGACCCCTCTGAGGTCAAGAACTACAGACCGGTTTCCCTTCTACCCTTCCTATCCAAAACTCTTGAACGTGCTGTCTTCAATCAACTGTCCTTGTACCTCCACCAGAACAACCTCTTGGACCGCATTACTGTGTGCATGGCAGACATCTCGGAGTGGATGTCGATGCACCACCTGAAGCTCAACCTGGACAAGACTGAGCTGGTGTTCCTCCCGGGGAAGGGTTGTCCGCACCAAGACCTGGCCATCACCATTGATAATGCTGTGGTGACGTCAACTCGGACTGCGAGGAATCTGGGTGTGACCTTGGACGACCAACTGTCGTTCTCGGCAAACATCGCATCAGTGACATGCTCCTGCAGATTCCTCCTCTACAACATCAGGAGGATTCTCCCCTTCCTCACTGACAAGGCAGTGCAGGTGCTCATCCAGGCTCTTGTCATCTCCCGCCTGGACTACTGCAACTCCCTCCTTGCTGGTGCCCCGGCGTCTGCCATCAGACCTCTGGAGCTTGTTCAGAAAGCTGCAGCTCGTCTGGTGTTCAACCTCCCCAAGTTCTCCCATACAACTTCCCTTCTCCGTTCTCTACACTGGCTCCCTGTAGCAGCTCATCCAGTTCAAGACCCTGGTGCTAGCCTATAGGGCAGTGAAAGGAACAGCTCCTTCTTACCTCCAGGCTATGGTCAAGCCTTACACCCCTGCCCGACCACTTCGCTCTGCTGCCTCGAGGTGACTGGTTGCCCTGTCGCTCAGAGGTCACTGGGGGCCGATCTACATGGTCACGGCTCTTCTCTGTTCTGGCCCCACAGTGGTGGAATGAACTCCCTACTGATGTCAGGACAGCAGAGTCACTGCCCATCTTCCACCACAGGCTGAAAACCCACCACCCACTACCCTGACCCTTCCTCCTCAAGAAACACTATCCTGACCCTTCCTCTTCTAGAAACACTACCCTGACCCTTCCTCTTCAAGAAACACTACCCTGACCCTTCCTCTTCTAGAAACACTACCCTGACTCTTCCTCTTAGCTCTCGCCTATTTGCTTCACTTATTTGTCTCATTTGTTTAATAAAAGTAGGTATCTAACTTATTGATCTTCTACCTCAGCACTGGTTCTGCTCTTAGATGATGTTTAGGAAGGAAATGCACTTCTGATTTCTGGTGACTAGTAGTTCTCTACCCATGTTGAATGCACTTATTGTAAGTCGCTTTGGATAAAAGCGTCTGCTAAATGCCTGTAATGTAATGTAATGTAATGTACTCTACTCTACTCCTCTCTACTGTTCTCTACTGTTCTCTACTCTACTCTACTCTATTCTACTCCCCTCCTCTCTACTCTACTCCTCTCTACTCTATTCAGGCGTTGTGTTACCTGGTCCCAGGATTCCCAGGACGGCGGAGGCGGAGACAGAGCCCAGGTTGTTACGAGCAACACAGCGATAGGTCCCTGAGTCATCTGGCCCCGCCCCCTCAATCTGCAGCCAACTGGACAGCTCGAACTTCAGAGGACCGCCCCTAGACTGTTGGGGGGGAGGGGCATAAAGACAGCACATGAGACTGGGACAACCTCAGTCTCTACTGGTTCCACTGCAGCAGGCGGCTCTACCTGGACGGACAGGTGAGGGTCGTCTCCGGGCAAGACGGCGTCCCGCCCCTCCTTCCTCCACTCCACCAGTGCCATGGGGAACGCAAACACCTCGCAGAGGAACGCCAGGCTGCTGCCCGTCCCGTTCACCTGGCTCTGCGGGGGGACCTTGATGATCGGGGCTGACAGACAGACAGGCAGAGAGACAGACAGGCAGACACATGTTATACAGGCTTTACAGTTTGATCACCAACCTACCAACCAGTCTGACCCATCTTGTAATGATGGGTCAGACTGGTTGACAGGGTAATTCCGGGATTTTTCAACCTGGCCTCTATATCCACAAAATCACCTATCATACCGCAAAGTAGATCCCAAAAGTTTCGGAGTTGCTCTGGTAGATCGGCTCAATCGGCAGTCGCGAAACTGGGGCTCAATGGCTGCAACGTAATCTGAACGGGCATAGAGGTGCGGTCAAAGTACGTCCACTAAAAGTGTTTGATTTTGCCACTGACCACTGGCCACTTGTTATTGTTCTAGCTCAAGGAGAAGTCCCGCTCTGAAATGGACGGTGGACAAAGGTAGTCTATAGCGAGGGTTCACTTGTTGCAGGAAGAGGACGGTAGAAGCCTGACAAAGGTATTCCATCCTCTTCTTGCAACAAGTCAACCCTCTTGCTTTCATAGACCACCTTTGTCATATTTCCATCAACTCTGAACTCTGAACTCTGACAAAGGTGGTCTATGAAAGCAAGAGGGTTGACTTGTTGCAAGAAGAGGATGATGTAAACATAAATCTTTCTACCGTCCTCTTCCTGCAACAAGTGAACCCTCTCGCTATAGACTACCTTTGTCCACCGTCCATTTCAGAGCGGGACTTCTCCTTGAGCTAGACTTTAGTTTTCTGGTTAAAAAAGGTTTATTTCTGTAGCGATCCTTTCAGTAATGTTGTCAGACACTTGTCAGACACACGAATAACAATCTGAGCCTTTCAGTGGCAAAATCAAACACTTTTAGTGGACGTACTTTGATCGCGCCTCTATGCCCGTTCAGATTACGTTGCAGCCATTGAGCCCGTTTTGCGACTGCCGATTGAGCCGATCTACCGGAGCAACTCCGAAACTTTTGGGATCTACTTTGCGGTATGATAGGCGATTTTGTGGATATAGAGGCCAGGTTGAAAAATCCCAGAATTGCCCTTTAATAATGTGAACCAGATAGTTGTGGTGTGTCTGTAGATCCATTCAGAGAGAGAGAGAGAGAGAGAGAGAGAGAGACAGAGAGAGGGAGGGAGAGACAGAGAGAGAGCGACAGAGAGAGAGAGAGAGAGAGGGAGGGAGGGAGGGAGAGAGAGAGAGAGAGAGAGAGAGACAGAGAGAGATAGATAGAGAGAGAGAGAGGGAGGGAGAGAGAGAGAGAGATAGAGAGAGAGAGAGGGAGAGAGAGAGACAGAGAGATAGAGAGAGAGGGAGGGAGAGAGAGAGACAGAGAGAGAGAGAGAGAGGGAGGGAGAGGGAGAGACAGCGAGAGAGAGAGATAGAGAGAGAGGGAGGGAGAGAGAGAGATAGAGAGAGAGGGAGGGAGAGAGAGAGACAGAGAGAGAGAGAGAGGTAGGGAGAGAGAGAGACAGAGAGATAGAGAGAGAGAGAGAGGGAGAGAGAGAGACAGAGAGATAGAGAGAGAGGGAGGGAGAGAGAGAGACAGAGAGAGAGAGAGAGAGGGAGGGAGAGAGAGAGACAGCGAGAGAGAGATAGAGAGAGAGGGAGGGAGAGAGAGAGATAGAGAGAGAGGGAGGGAGAGAGAGAGACAGAGAGAGAGAGAGAGAGACAGACAGACAGACAGACAACCCTGTAAAACAGAAACAGAAGCAGCTTTGGGGGAAATTATAGACTCACGCTGACCTCAGGCACAGGGCGTGTAGTGTGTGTGTGTGTGTGTGTGTAGTGTGTGTGTGTGTGTGTGTGTGTGTGTGTGTGTGTAGTGTGTGTAGTGTGTGTGTGTGTGTGTGTGTGTAGTGTGTGTGTGTGTTAGTGTGTGTGTGTGTGTAGTGTGTCCCACCCTGACAGACAACAAGACACGAAACAAACTGCATCTCAAAGAACAAAGACCTGAACACACCAGACTGATGCTGTGGCTGGTTAGTTAGCTGGTTAGTTGGCTGGTTGGTTGGTTAGTTAGCTGGTTAGTTGGCTGGTTGGTTGGTTAGTTAGTTGGCTGGTTAGTTGGTTGGTTATTTAGAAGACAAGACAGAGAGAAAGACAGACAGGCAGACACAGAGAGAGAGAGAGATAGAGAGACAAACAGAGAGAGACAGACAAGCAGGCAGACAGACAGGTACCTGTCTTGCAGGGTCCTTTCCCTCTGGTCTTCAGCTGTGGTTCTGAGAACGAGGCTTCTCTGAACTGACAGATGTTCATGTAGGTTCTGCCGTCGCTGCCACACACCGGGTCCTGCTGCCCGCACACACACACCTCCTCCTCTCCTCCTCCTCCTCCTCCTCCTCCCTGCCGGGGATCCGCCTGGCACCGGAGCCCGGTCCCACAGAGGCCATAGAAGACGTTGGTGTCTCCCGGGTCGCAGGTCTGGCCCTCCAGGTTGCCGCACTCCTTGCAGCAGCCGCATGAGTCCAGCACCAGGCCGGCCCGGCAGCCCCGGGTCACCGGACACAGCTCCGGTTCACACGGCCCGCAGCCCGTCAGGTTCCTGCTGGCAAACTCCTCATCCATCCGGTCGTAGTCCAGTAACGGATCGGTGAGCTGGTCGGGCTGGATGGTGAGTTCCGGAAGTTTGTTGGGGAAGCCGCGACAAGAACGGATGGTCAAAGAGAGACACAGTGCCAGCAGCAGCAGCCCCGGCATCTCCATGAGCCCCGCGAGGCTCGGGTCGGATCGGTCGGATCGGATCGGTGGGGTCGGTCGGCTCAGACTCCGGTTCCTCTGTGCTGTCTGGTCCTCATACGGTCACCGCGCCAGGCATCGCCAGGTCGGATGGCTTCTCGTTATTCCCGCTGTTGTCTGTTGTCTCAGTCAGTGAGCCAGACTCGGTAAAACAACAGACTCGTCTATGTTCTCTGAAACATGTTCACCTCCTCACCATGTTAACAGCTTCCAGTTGGTCCGTCTGCTACTGACCTCTGATCAGCAACAAAGCAACAGGACCAACTGAGCTCCTCGCGCTGCGGACCGGACAGGCACGAGACACCAGCGTCAAGTTTACCATAAATAAAACACAGGACCTCCGGTCAAACCTTCAAAATAATACCCTATCTGACGATCGCGTTTGAACGCTTTTTGAGTAATACAAAGTAAAAGCGTTAAGGGGGGTTGTATTTAAAGACGAAACCGGTAACTTAAAATACAATTGTTGTTATTTTTGCAAAATGTCCGTTCTGTAACACATTAAACCACGTAAGCGAGCCAGAATAAGCCTTGATGAAATGCTCTGTGCTGTCAAACACCAGACAACATGTTGGGATGTATATTAATCCTGTATGGCAGGAAGACAGAAACTCCCAAGACTGCATGGACCATCTTCTTTTCCAACAACAATTCTCATTTTATTGTTAAAGAGCTGATGTTTTCAGTATTGTCTCCGTCAAAGCTTCATGTTAGTTCACTAAAAGCTATTTTTGTTGCTCCTCAAGACTAGGATTAACCCTCTAGATACTATATTTAGTTTTTTTCTGTACACAGTACATCATTTTTATCTTTTCCAAAAGTGACATTTGAAAAACAGAAGAATGCTACATTAGGGCAGGACCCTTGATTAACACACCCTGAAGCAGAGGGAGGACTGATCAGTGAAATCAGGAAACCCTGCATTAGTCTGTACAGAACAGTGGCACGTTATACGCTTTTATTTTGAAGGCAAAGCATCCTTATTTCCTTTATTGTTCTCGCTTACTCTGACGGCTTGACGCAGTTGACGCGGCCAGCGTAGCGCGCGACAGCAGCGTCTTTGATGTGAACACATCTGCACGCGCAGCAGCTGCTGTGTCTCCTGCCCTCCCCCTCCATCCCCACGGAGGGGGGGGGGGGCGAGCATCCGTTCAATCCATCAGGCCGGTGTGTTGGTGACGGGGGTGACTGGTTATTGATCACTGAATGAGAATAACTTGAAGAACTTTTACAGAGTTTACCTGTCTAGACTGACATGGAGCTTTATGACAGTGGTTCTCAATCCAGTCCTCAAGGACCCCCTGTCCTGGAGGTTTTAGCTCCAGCCACACCTGAACCAATTAGAGGCTTCAGGTCTTCATGATACTTTAATAGAGCTCAACAGTGAGGTTCCGGAAGTGAAAATCCCATTCATATTCTGCATAGGGATTTTGATTATTAGCCATAATGTCGTAACCATCCAATGTAGACTCACCACAAGCTAGTAGGTTGTGAGACGATAGTGTATGCTCCTGTAGAAGCCACAAGTCCGTATGATATCAACCTTGTTTTGAGAAAAACATGTTTTATTCGCGATGTCATGGAGAAGTACTACACTACCCACAATCCTAAAGTGTACCAGCGACGTCTCTGATTGGTGGAGCTCGCTGTTACCATGGAAATGTGTACCGCACCCGCGAACGTCTTGTCAGCTAACGTTAACGTTAGCTACTAACGTAACCTAGCTAGCTGCTTATCCTATGCAGCTGGAACGAATCACTGTACCATGTTGATGACAACACTTTACACTATACTATATGAAACACTATATATACGCTCACAAAACAACAACAATATCAACACTCTACTATTGACAAATGTTAAATTCAAGAAGAAGCGCGCTAAACTATCGTTAGTTTGGAAGTTTTTGGAAAAGTATCATTCGCAATGGTTTATGGGATGAGTAGTTCCTTCACTTCATAAAATAATGATGTACACAGTCTTGTACCTTTGCCTTTTCTTCCGTTTTCCGATCTTTTTTTTGCTCAGAATCAAATGATTTATGATCACGATTCATCGTCTAGCTGGTTGGCTTGGTTCCAGCCTCAAAACTCTTTATAAGGATTTTCTGAAACGTCAATGGAGTAAATTAATGGGAAATTTACTTCCGGAACCAGAGCCGTAAAAAAAGTGGGCGGTCACTGTTGCGCTCTATTGGTTCAGGTGGTAAGGCTGGAGCTAAAACCTCCAGGGGGGTCCTTGAGGACTGGATTGAGAACCACTGCTTTATAACATCATATGAAGAGCTAGCATACGGTGGCCTGACGGACAATCAAGTCATTGGGCCTCATTCACGAAATGTGCGTCAGATCAGATTTGATCGTAAAGCGTTCGTACGAACGTTTCTACGAACATAATCTGATTCATCATTTTGTTTGTATCTGAATTTGTTCGCTGGTACGATCAAATCCTACGAGTGTTTGAAACATGCAGGAATACGGTGGCCCTGAGAGCTCAACGCGCTGCAACTTAAAAAAACACAGAAAACATCTTCATCAATTTGAGAACACACACAACAAATTACAGACAACACAACACAATACAGACAACACAACACATTAAGACAACTCAACACAATACAGACAACACAACACAATACAGACAACACAACACATTAAGACAACTCAACACATTAAGACAACTCAACACAATACAGACAACACAACACATTAAGACAACACAACACAATACAGACAACACAACACATTAAGACAACACAACACAATACAGACAACACAACACATTAAGACAACACAACACAATACAGACAACACAACACATTAAGACAACACAACACAATACAGAACACAACACATTAAGACAACACAATACAGACAACACAACACATTAAGACAACACAACACAATACAGACAACACAACACATTAAGACAACACAACACAATACAGACAACACAACACATTAAGACAACTCAACACATTAAGACAACACAACACATTAAGACAACACAACACATTAAGACAACTCAACACATTAAGACAACACAACACAATACAGACAACACAACACATTAAGACAACACAACACAATACAGACAACACAACACATTAAGACAACACAACACAATACAGAACACAACACATTAAGACAACAACACAATACAGACAACACAACACATTAAGACAACACAACACAATACAGACAACACAACACATTAAGACAACACAACACAATACAGACAACACAACACATTAAGACAACTCAACACATTAAGACAACACAACACATTAAGACAACACAACACATTAAGACAACTCAACACATTAAGACAACACAACACAATACAGACAACACAACACATTAAGACAATACAACAAATTACAGACAACTCAACACATTAAGACAACACAACACAATACAGACAACACAACACATTAAGACAACACAACACATTAAGACAACTCAACACAATACAGACAACACAACGCATTGAGACAACTCAACACATTAAGACAACACAACACATTAAGACAACTCAACACGATACAGACAACACAACACATTGAGACAACTCAACACATTAAGACAACACAACAAATTACAGACAACTCAACACATTAAGACAACTCAACACAATACAGACAACACAACACATTGAGACAACTCAACACATTATTAAACACGGACGTGTTTCCAGAGGACACTTAAAAGTGATGAACAGTCTGGACAGTCAGTGGAGTTGGAAAATTAGCTAAATGTTTTTGGTTTATTTTAACACTGTGATCGCATGATTCAGATATTATTGCAGATATCTGCTAGTGATGTTACACTTGATACCAAAGCCTCGAAGCGCGTTTCGAGAACGTATCGAGGCTTGTAGCAGATAATAATGTGCTTCCTTCTATTATTAGATTTACTTAGCGTGGCGTTGATGTTCAAACCTTTAATGGATCTCTCATCACTGATAGGTCCTGTTGGTCTCAGAGGAGGGTTTTCCCGTCAGCCTCGTCCAGCTTCAGCCCCAGTCGAGTGTTTAACCACCTCAATCAAAAGTGTCCTGACTGGAGCAACTAACACTTTAAATAGCTCCTGGGCAGCACTGGCTGTTAACAGAGGTGGTGTATGTCCATGGCATTACATTCTCATAGCTACTTTCCTGCCACTTTTATAGCTCGACGTTTCAACCAGAGAGTCAAAAATAAAATACGAGCTCAGTCTGCAACCAAACCAGACCAAACAGACTTCAAAATGTCAGGGTTGTGGTTGTGCTAGTTTAGTTTTACTGTTTTATGGATTCAGAGCTGACAGACAGGCAGGCTAGCAGACAGACAGGCTAGCAGACAGGCTAGCAGACAGACAGGCTAGCAGACAGGCTAGCTTGGTCTTCAAAGAGATATTCAACACTAAATCACCTTTTTGAGCTATAAACATTTTAGTATGGCGTCACTCTCCATTGTTTAATGTTAGCTAACTAGCAGATGATGTCATCTGCTACAGCTTCACTTGGATCCTGTTACTGTTCCCTGTTTAAACTGAAACACATTAGCACAGAAGCTAACAGTGTTTCTTTTCCAAAAGTGACATTTGAAAAACAGAAGAATGCTACATTAGGGCAGGACCCTTGATTAACACACCCTGAAGCAGAGGGAGGACTGATCAGTGAAATCAGGAAACCCTGCATTAGTCTGTACAGAACAGTGGCACGTTATACGCTTTTATTTTGAAGGCAAAGCATCCTTATTTCCTTTATTGTTCTCGCTTACTCTGACGGCTTGACGCAGTTGACGCGGCCAGCGTAGCGCGCGACAGCAGCGTCTTTGATGTGAACACATCTGCACGCGCAGCAGCTGCTGTGTCTCCTGCCCTCCCCCTCCATCCCCACGGAGGGGGGGGGGGGCGAGCATCCGTTCAATCCATCAGGCCGGTGTGTTGGTGACGGGGGTGACTGGTTATTGATCACTGAATGAGAATAACTTGAAGAACTTTTACAGAGTTTACCTGTCTAGACTGACATGGAGCTTTATGACAGTGGTTCTCAATCCAGTCCTCAAGGACCCCCTGTCCTGGAGGTTTTAGCTCCAGCCACACCTGAACCAATTAGAGGCTTCAGGTCTTCATGATACTTTAATAGAGCTCAACAGTGAGGTTCCGGAAGTGAAAATCCCATTCATATTCTGCATAGGGATTTTGATTATTAGCCATAATGTCGTAACCATCCAATGTAGACTCACCACAAGCTAGTAGGTTGTGAGACGATAGTGTATGCTCCTGTAGAAGCCACAAGTCCGTATGATATCAACCTTGTTTTGAGAAAAACATGTTTTATTCGCGATGTCATGGAGAAGTACTACACTACCCACAATCCTAAAGTGTACCAGCGACGTCTCTGATTGGTGGAGCTCGCTGTTACCATGGAAATGTGTACCGCACCCGCGAACGTCTTGTCAGCTAACGTTAACGTTAGCTACTAACGTAACCTAGCTAGCTGCTTATCCTATGCAGCTGGAACGAATCACTGTACCATGTCGATGACAACACTTTACACTATACTATATGAAACACTATATATACGCTCACAAAACAACAACAATATCAAC
This sequence comes from Hoplostethus atlanticus, assembly GCA_034670405.1. Taxonomy (NCBI): domain Eukaryota; kingdom Metazoa; phylum Chordata; class Actinopteri; order Trachichthyiformes; family Trachichthyidae; genus Hoplostethus; species Hoplostethus atlanticus. The sequence goes on along the minus strand of JAXDDX010000042.1, from coordinate 2,797,683 downwards.
ACTCTACTATTGACAAATGTTAAATTCAAGAAGAAGCGCGCTAAACTATCGTTAGTTTGGAAGTTTTTGGAAAAGTATCATTCGCAATGGTTTATGGGATGAGTAGTTCCTTCACTTCATAAAATAATGATGTACACAGTCTTGTACCTTTGCCTTTTCTTCCGTTTTCCGATCTTTTTTTTGCTCAGAATCAAATGATTTATGATCACGATTCATCGTCTAGCTGGTTGGCTTGGTTCCAGCCTCAAAACTCTTTATAAGGATTTTCTGAAACGTCAATGGAGTAAATTAATGGGAAATTTACTTCCGGAACCAGAGCCGTAAAAAAAGTGGGCGGTCACTGTTGCGCTCTATTGGTTCAGGTGGTAAGGCTGGAGCTAAAACCTCCAGGGGGGTCCTTGAGGACTGGATTGAGAACCACTGCTTTATAACATCATATGAAGAGCTAGCATACGGTGGCCTGACGGACAATCAAGTCATTGGGCCTCATTCACGAAATGTGCGTCAGATCAGATTTGATCGTAAAGCGTTCGTACGAACGTTTCTACGAACATAATCTGATTCATCATTTTGTTTGTATCTGAATTTGTTCGCTGGTACGATCAAATCCTACGAGTGTTTGAAACATGCAGGAATACGGTGGCCCTGAGAGCTCAACGCGCTGCAACTTAAAAAAACACAGAAAACATCTTCATCAATTTGAGAACACACACAACAAATTACAGACAACACAACACAATACAGACAACACAACACATTAAGACAACTCAACACAATACAGACAACACAACACAATACAGACAACACAACACATTAAGACAACTCAACACATTAAGACAACTCAACACAATACAGACAACACAACACATTAAGACAACACAACACAATACAGACAACACAACACATTAAGACAACACAACACAATACAGACAACACAACACATTAAGACAACACAACACAATACAGACAACACAACACATTAAGACAACACAACACAATACAGAACACAACACATTAAGACAACACAATACAGACAACACAACACATTAAGACAACACAACACAATACAGACAACACAACACATTAAGACAACACAACACAATACAGACAACACAACACATTAAGACAACTCAACACATTAAGACAACACAACACATTAAGACAACACAACACATTAAGACAACTCAACACATTAAGACAACACAACACAATACAGACAACACAACACATTAAGACAACACAACACAATACAGACAACACAACACATTAAGACAACACAACACAATACAGAACACAACACATTAAGACAACAACACAATACAGACAACACAACACATTAAGACAACACAACACAATACAGACAACACAACACATTAAGACAACACAACACAATACAGACAACACAACACATTAAGACAACTCAACACATTAAGACAACACAACACATTAAGACAACACAACACATTAAGACAACTCAACACATTAAGACAACACAACACAATACAGACAACACAACACATTAAGACAATACAACAAATTACAGACAACTCAACACATTAAGACAACACAACACAATACAGACAACACAACACATTAAGACAACACAACACATTAAGACAACTCAACACAATACAGACAACACAACGCATTGAGACAACTCAACACATTAAGACAACACAACACATTAAGACAACTCAACACGATACAGACAACACAACACATTGAGACAACTCAACACATTAAGACAACACAACAAATTACAGACAACTCAACACATTAAGACAACTCAACACAATACAGACAACACAACACATTGAGACAACTCAACACATTATTAAACACGGACGTGTTTCCAGAGGACACTTAAAAGTGATGAACAGTCTGGACAGTCAGTGGAGTTGGAAAATTAGCTAAATGTTTTTGGTTTATTTTAACACTGTGATCGCATGATTCAGATATTATTGCAGATATCTGCTAGTGATGTTACACTTGATACCAAAGCCTCGAAGCGCGTTTCGAGAACGTATCGAGGCTTGTAGCAGATAATAATGTGCTTCCTTCTATTATTAGATTTACTTAGCGTGGCGTTGATGTTCAAACCTTTAATGGATCTCTCATCACTGATAGGTCCTGTTGGTCTCAGAGGAGGGTTTTCCCGTCAGCCTCGTCCAGCTTCAGCCCCAGTCGAGTGTTTAACCACCTCAATCAAAAGTGTCCTGACTGGAGCAACTAACACTTTAAATAGCTCCTGGGCAGCACTGGCTGTTAACAGAGGTGGTGTATGTCCATGGCATTACATTCTCATAGCTACTTTCCTGCCACTTTTATAGCTCGACGTTTCAACCAGAGAGTCAAAAATAAAATACGAGCTCAGTCTGCAACCAAACCAGACCAAACAGACTTCAAAATGTCAGGGTTGTGGTTGTGCTAGTTTAGTTTTACTGTTTTATGGATTCAGAGCTGACAGACAGGCAGGCTAGCAGACAGACAGGCTAGCAGACAGGCTAGCAGACAGACAGGCTAGCAGACAGGCTAGCTTGGTCTTCAAAGAGATATTCAACACTAAATCACCTTTTTGAGCTATAAACATTTTAGTATGGCGTCACTCTCCATTGTTTAATGTTAGCTAACTAGCAGATGATGTCATCTGCTACAGCTTCACTTGGATCCTGTTACTGTTCCCTGTTTAAACTGAAACACATTAGCACAGAAGCTAACAGTGTTTCCTATGGGACGAAGTGCAGAGTAGTAGCTTGCTGGGCACAGCTACAGTATGGCGATTATCCGTAGCATGGTGGTTAGCATGCTGGTTAGCATGTTTGTTAGTGTGCTGGTGAGCATGTTGGTTAACATGCCGGTTAGCATGTTGGCTAGCATGCTGCTGGTGAACGCAGCCCTGCAGGAGAAAATCTATTCTGAGGAAAAAAGAACATTCCTGTGTGGCGTTTTCACAGAAATCTGAGACGCATTCCACAACCAGCGGTTAGGAGCTACAGGAGGAGTGTGTGTGTGTGTGTGTGTGTGTGTGTGTGTGTGTGTGTGAGAGAGAGAGAGAGAGAGAGAGAGAGAGAAAGAAAAATATGTATATTTTGTGGGGTCAACACAAGGATGTGTGAAATGTATGGACTCAAGGAGAGAGAGAGAGAGAGAGAGAGAGAGACAGAGAGAGAGAGAGAGAGAGAGAGAGAGAGAGAGAGAGAGAGAGAGAGACAGAGAGAGAGAGAGAGAGAGAGAGAGAGAGAGAGAGAGAGAGAGAGATAGGGTTCCTCCAACTATATTTAACTATATAATAGGAACTACTGTCCATACTATCAGGACCAACAAGCAGACAAGACAACAAAATAAAAAATACAAAAACGTGATTCTCTTGTTTTATCATCAGATCTAGCTGGTCGTTAGCTAAACAAGATGAAAAAAACTTAGAATAGAATTTGAATTTTGTTGAGATGAATCCAAACTACTGGTTAAATTACAGTGAAACTAGGAAGCATTGCTCTCAGGAGCCATTAGATCCATTAGATCTGATTCCTGCTGTGGAAAAACTACTATAACTACATTTCCATGTACAGTTTCCATCGACATCATGTGTTGAAAGCTGTTAAAACTCGACTGTATTATTTCCAGAGAAAATACACATTCTTCTCTCATCCCTTAAAACCTGTTTTTGCAGATAGGTGTCTGATGGCAGGTCTGAGGTCTGTTATTACTGCTGCTGCTCTGATAATAATATGTGGAACAGTGGAAACAGCCAGTGTGCCAATCCCATAATGACAAGTTCAATGTATGACAAAATAATACTAAAACCTGTGAGGGGTCTTTGAAAGGGACATATAAGAACAAGATGGATCTGAACAGGAAGAAACCACGTGGGACAGCCAGGTTTCAGACCGATGAATCATCAGATGCATCATCAGTCTGTTCTTGTCCGCTGTTTGTCTGATATGGTCTTTTCAGGGATGTTGTTAGGGCGTGTACCATTTCCTGTGGGCGGTCATGTGGCCGTGGCCTGTCCTGTCTCAAGCAGAAAGAGGCAAATCTAAATATTTCATAATATCTGAACTACGGTTTGATTTTTTGAGTTGAGTTGTTGGATTGAAGCTCATAACCAATATTTTGACATTTGAAATTTGAAAAGCTTCTGAATGTATCATGGGCACTAAAACTCTCCACTGAAACCCAGGAGAATACTAATAATAAATACTAACACTAACACTAATACTAAATACTAGTACTAATACTAATACTAACACTAATACTAAATACTAACACTAACACTAATACTAAATACTAGTACTAATACTAATACTAACACTAATACTAAATACTGACACTAATACTAAATACTAAATACTAACACTAATACTAAATACTAACACTAATATTAATACTAAATACTAACACTAATATAAAATACTAACACTAATACTAATACTAAATACTAACACTAATATTAACACTAAATACTAACACTAATACTAAATACTAACACTAATACTAAATACTAACACTAATATAAAATACTAACACTAATACTAATACTAAATACTAACACTAAATACTAACACTAATACTAAATACTAACACTAATACTAAATACTAACACTAAATACTAACACTAATATTAAATACTAACACTAATACTAAATGCTAACACTAATATTAATACTAAATACTAACACTAATACTAATATTAAATACTAATGCTAATATTAATACTAAATACTAACACTAATACTAAATACTAACACTAATGCTAATACTAAATACTAACACTAATACTAACACTAATATTAAATACTAACGCTAATATTAATACTAAATACTAACACTAATACTAAATACTAACACTAATACTAAATACCAACACTAATACTAAATACTAACACTAATGCTAATACTAATACTAATACTAAATACTAACACTAATACTAAATACTAATACTAAATACTAACGCTAATATTAATACTAAATACTAATATTAATACTAAATACTAATACTAATACTAAATACTAACACTAATGCTAATACTAAATACTAACACTAATATTAATACTAAATACTAGCACTAATACTAACACTAATACTAAATACTAACACTAAATACTAACACTAATGCTTATACTAAATACTAACACTATGGAATGGAATTAATGGAATTTTATATGTTGAATATGAATACAAACACTTTTTTCCATTATGACCTTTATTTATATGGTTAACCAGAAACCTGTTTAACCTCTTCCTGCAACAACACACCTCATCTTTCAGATTTCAGAGTGAGACTTCTGTTTCTGGTTAACCAAAGGCCTATCTCTGTAGGATCCTTTCCGTAATGTTGTCAGACACCAATAACAATCTGATCCTGTCAGTGGAAAAAACAAAACACTTTCAGTGGACGTACTTGGATCGGCCCACTTGCCCCTGCAGATTACGTTGCAGCCATAGCAGCCCGTTTCACGACTGCTGGCTGAGGTGATCTACCGGAGCAATTCCAAAACTTTTTGGACCTATTTTGCACTATAAATGAAGAATTTGTACAAATCGAGCCCAGGTTTAAAAATACTGGAATTCCCCTTTAACATGTGCATTTTACATGTGCCAAAGGCTTCTGCACAGTACTGTATATTTTAATAAATTTTGTGCTTGGTGTTCTTGACTGATGGTATAAAAACATACAAATTAATAGTTATAATAATCTATTATTGTGTAGTTAGTATGTAGTTGTTTTGATGATTCTTTTCTATATTTTATTTTAATTACAGTTATGGAAGCAAAAAATGTCTCAAGCCAAATTCCATTCCATTCCAGCCGAATTTCCCCCATAGTGGTTAGGTTTAGGGTTAGGTGTTGTCTAAGCGGAGCTGGGGCCCCGGGGCCACTCTTCATCTTCCTCATCCTCCTGCAGCGCTGAGCAGATGTGAGACATGAACAGACAGTGGTAGTTCCACAGCAACAGCAGCACCATCATCAACAGGCCGCACAGCACCAACACCACCAGCAGGAGGCGACGGCGCACCACTGATACAGGCTGGCCATAGTAGCTGCTACAGACAGGAAGAGGAGGAGAAGGAGGAGGAGGAAGAGGAGGATGAAGAAGAGGAAGGAGATGAGGAGGTGTAGAGCGGTGGAGCCACAGACAGAGACGCTTCACTCCAGACGGTTCCGGTGATGACATCATCCTGTAGGTCTGGTCGACGTGGTGATCAAGCGGCAGGTCGGGGTCACAGCGGGGTCAAAACAGGATGTTCCTCCTCAGAGAAACTGGGAGTGAAAGTTAAAGACCAGAATAAACCACTGGAGACTAGTAGGTTAGTAGTCAATGTAAAATAATCCACTAGAGACTAGTAGGTTAATAGTCAATGTAAAATAATCCACTAGAGACTAGTAGGTTAGTAGTCAATGTAAGTTAATGAATCACTAGAGAGTAATAAAATAGCCTACGGTGCTGTAAGTTAGTAGCCAAGCAGGGTAGGATTACCTGACACAATATCCGGTAAAACCAGTTTTGGCTCACAAAGGTTTATTTGATGTTTGACTGCACTGCACTTTAAAACATCTTCATCATCGTCTTCATCTTCTGTTGAAACTCTTGTAGTCCAGTCGTCTCTGGTGCTGCAGAGGGAGGATAAGGACAAATAATCTCAAAGTTGAAGGTTGAATTTACAGGAAAACACTGATAACACAGACATTACATTTGATCACCAACCTGCTACCAGCCAGTCTGATCCAGGATCAGTCTGTTAGTTAGTAATGTGTCATGTGTAGAACCAGTTGACCATCTGAACCAGGTTGTTGTGGTGTGTCTGTAGATCATCCAGTAACGTTCTCAGTAAAAGTGATCAGTGTGATCAGGTAGATTTGTCTCCAAATGTAGGTTACTGTGACTCAGTAAACTGTCTTGTCTTTAGCCCTAGTCTCTACTCCAAAACACTCTGAGTTGGAGCTGGAGAAGAGTCAGCTAGTTAACCTGAACAAACTGTCAGTAAAATAATAGTCATCTGCACTTAAACACATACATACACACCTACCTGCATTTAAATACAGCTGTACAGACTCCATCTCCTATCATATTACACTAGATTAAAGTACATTTCTTGTGGGCTAGTTGGAAGTGGCTGGAAGTAACAGATGTCAGATTCACTCTGCAAATCTGAACTAACCACCGCTCACTTCCATGGAAGGAAAGAGTTAAATATCCTCAAAAGCAAAAGAAGTTGAACACCTCCACATGTCTCTAGTTTAAAACATGTAGAAGTTTGTAATGACCTGAAGTCACTGAGCACAAACCTCCACCAACACTCAACAATCCTCCAACCTGCTATTACACCCAAACGCATCGTTCCTATCCCAACTTGATCCATCCTGATTTGGATCAACTCTCTTAGTTCTGGAGTAAAGCCCAAAATCGAGTCAATTGGTTTGATTGAGAATCTGACTCACCCAGATGAAGGTCAGCGTGACATCTGATCGATCAGACGCCATCAACTCGTCATTCTCTTTAGTTCACTGACCTGCTTCTGCCTCTCCTCCACTTTCCACCCGTTGGAATAAAAATAAAACTATTGAACCAGCTCTCCTTTAAAAAGGCACAGGAGAACCTGGAGCTGTATCCTTAACAACCCCTTAACAACCCCCTACACCCAGAACCAAACTACACCCAGCACCAAACTACACCCAGAACCAAACTACACCCAAAACCACAACCCTTGCACCAAGAACTACACTACCAGTGATCTAGCAGTGAATTTCTAGTGATCTACCAGGGAATTTCTAGCGATCTACCAGTGATCTACCAGGGAATTTCTAGCGATCTACCAGTGATCTACCAGTGATCTACCAGGGAATTTCTAGCGATCTACCAGTGATCTACCAGTGCACTGCTGTGGAAGACCAGTTCTGTCTGGAATGAGCTCCATACTGGCAGCTGTGGAGTCTCAACCACACCTTCTGTACTCTCCTGCCTCTTCAGCTTATTATGGGCTGGAACCCATTATCTAAAAATAGTGGTTACCAGAGCAACGGGCAAAGTACTTCAACACTACCGTGACAACCTACCGTACTACCGTGAGGAGAGAAGAGGAGAGGAGAGGAGAGGAGAGGCTGTCACATCTGGACTCACCACTCAACACTCTTCTTTGTTTCTTTTCTTCTTTCTTCTTCTGTGGTACAGCGGTAGAACAACTTGTAGCTCCGCCTCTTGACTCTGGCTGCCTACAGGAGACTCAGGAATCAAATTAGCTGTTTCGGTGAGATCCAGTGATAATAGAGGACTGTTACCATGGTTACCACTGTGGTTCTAATGGAGGACTGTTACCATGGTTACCACTGTAGTAGTAATGGAGGACTGTTACCGTGGTTACCACTGTGGTTCTAATAGATGCAAGATGGATCAGATGCCATTGAGAGGAAATAAATCGACTCAGTGATCTGACCTCTGACCTCCCTTCATGAAGGGAGATCAATGAAGCAGGATCATTAATCACAGATCAATAATCACAGCTCAATCACCAGGAGGATCAATAACCACAGTGCACTTCTCATTTTCTCCATTTGATATGTATCGTAGACAGTTTATTATTTGCACAATAATCAAATACAACTGATTTCTGTTACAAACGGTTATATGAGTAACTTATTGATCTTCACACCATAAGAGGTTTGACTGACAGCTAGTTAAGATAGTTAACTCACAGGATACGTGTTGTGGCGTTCACATGGCCGCCGGCCTGGGGACTGATCGCTGCTGTCCAGTAAAAACCTCCTAACCACGCCCAGGTCTGCCTTTTCTGCTGGAGCTCAAGGTGTCTAGTCGGTGTGATGCTGCTAGGACGCTGCTGCCCGACTCAATGCCCGACTCAACGCCTGACTCAACACCCACGCTGCTGCTGGGAGATCTGTGGTTTTGACCCGACAGCAGCGATCTGTCCTGGTGTCTGAGGAGCTGCAGGAGGCCAGGCTGCACTAACAAGACCTTTGTACTTTTCACCACCAGAGTCAACAGAGTCTGCCCACGCAGCTCAGATCAACACGTCTGCTTTCACAACCGCAGTGGTCAGCCAAGGAACACGACCCACAATCCTCCACTGTTACTCGGCTGTATATAGCAGTACCAAGTGAAGTCGTGTGCACATAAAATAAATACAAGGAGGGTTAGACCGATGTATTGGTTTCAGATCGGGCCAATACGGGTCGTTACCCAACGGTCTGATGGCGGTGAGGGAAACCGGCCTCGCCCTGCCTGAAGGAGCTGCTGACCCACCGACAACCATTTATTGATTGATTGATTTCAAAAGCTTTTCCACCCTCAAAAGAAGAACATTCCAGGGGGAAACACTAAATACTGGGAATGTTTGGCAAGAAAATGATCGAATTTAAATATACTGAATGACTTCAGACTTCAGAATATTGATCTGCTATCGGCTTCAAAAACCCATCGGTCAAACCCTGTGAACGGCAGTGTGGAGCTACATATCGGCTTGAGTCACAAAAAACCTCAACACTTCAGAAAATAGAGCCAAGAAAAGAAAGAAATTAATTCCCAGGTCGTATTGATCAGGTTTATAAAAAATAACTATCATTTCAGTCTGACTGCAGAAGCTCCGCCCTCCATCGGCACACGGCCTCGTCCCTCAACGCCACGTTCATAATTCATATTCTACAGATTAGAGGGAAATAAACTTCACAGGTTTCAGTCTTGACGGGTTTGTCCGGGCTCTAGTCCCAGTTAATCCCTCACCCGGTTAATCTGTCACCTGGTTAATCATAGGCCTGGTTAATCCCTCACCAGGTTAATCCCTCACTTGGTTAATAATAGACCTGGTTAATCCCTCACCCGGTTAATCCAAGATCCGGTTAATCCCTCACCCGGTTAATCCCTCACCCGGTTAATCCTTCACCAATAGCTCTGACATACCTGCAGGTAAAATATCACGTTTCTACATAAATATATCTTCTTACACATAATAGCATATAAATGTTGTTCTCAGTTTGTTAATAATAAATCAGTGTCAGTCTATGGATTATTAAAATACAAACATTATCTCATCATCATCTTCATTTACAATAGTAGTGAAATGACTCCAACGTCTTCATCATAAATACATAAATATCAGTAGAACTCAACAGTGAATCAGTGAAGTAGTACAGCAGCAGACTGATGACATCACAACATGATGTCACAC